>JAADVW010000728.1:0-16861 GCA_023335875.1 Elongisporangium prolatum | reverse complement strand
TCCGCTGCCGAGTGCTGGCACATGCTGCCGGCCGTGAGTCCGCCCAGCGTGACGGTCGTGGCGCCCTTGCTGAAGCGCACTATCTGCGCCACGAACTCACTGGTGCAGCCCTTGCACAGCGCCACCCAACTCTCACTCTGCACCTGGACGGACGCCACCTTGGCGCCCACAACCACGTTCGAGTCGCCCATATACTCGACCTTCGTGCTGCCGGTCGTCGTCGCGTTGCTGCGCAGAGCAAAGTCCGTGTTTGTCTCCGAGATGCACGTGGCCCCCAGCTCCGGATGGTTGACATTGGACAGACACAGTGAGATTTCTGAGACGTTGCGTGCAGGGAAGCCATTGATGGTCTGGGCCGCGGTCTTGCCGTTCAGAGAGAACGCGCCCTTGCTGCGACCCACGACGTAGGGACTGGCGATCGCATCCGTCATGGCGTACGACACCACCTTGCCGTTGGGCGCCTTGCCGCTGTACAGCTCCGTGTACTCTTCCGGCAGGTCCTCCAGCTGCACGCACATGCACAGGCCGTCCACTGGCTCTGGCGTGCAGTAGGCAAAGTGGTCGGTGTCTCCGGCCACAGGACAGTCCAAGCCAATGAACTTCTCAGCAAAGTGGCCGCGTAGAATGCGCTCCGAGCTGTATTCGCTGAAGGCCGAGGCCAAGTACGCCTTGAGTGACGACCCGTTGGGCTTCTTCTTCACCACCAGCTCCGCCAAGTTGCGCTCTTCCACAGCCAACGTGCTCCACATCACCAACGCATCGAACACCGTCGCAGTGTCGTTGATCGTAGTCGAGTACACAGCGGGCACGGGCGACCAGCCACGCTCCTGAGTCGCGGTTTCGTTGGGTAGAGAAGTCCAGTACCCGTTGGGGTTCAAGGTCGCGTTGAAGCTGCCCTCCTGGGCGATGTACACTTTGAAGAACGCGAAAGACGTGCCCATGAGCTCTTGCAGACCGTCATTGATCTTGGAAGCAATCGCTTGCGGGTCCGTGAGCCCACTCTCGAGCTGACTGCCCACCTGCTTGACGCGCTGGGTCATCTCCGTGTTCAGAAGCACCTGCGGCGTCCATAGCGCTGGTGTGTCGGGGCTCATGGGACAGAACTCGACGTTCGACAGACGCGGGTGGCGCGTGCACACCACTGTGGTCTCCAGCTGCGGCCGCCCCACCTTGAACGACATAATGCGGAACATGTATACGGTCTTGAAGTCGGCCATGGAGCAGTCCGTGCACACGACGTAGTTGCCGGCGCCGTGCTGCGCGTCGAAGAACGTGATCTCGGAAACGGTGGCGCCCACCTCCATGGTGCGGAACATAGTGTCGGTAACGGACAGACCCGTCTTGATGAATGCGTCTGCCCCACTTGAGTTGCTGTTCACGATGTCGAAGACGCTGCTAGTGTTTGAGATGCAGCGCTTGAATTGCGGCGGAGGCTGGTGGCACCAAGTGCTGCTGCTGTCCGAGATGTCGCACACCTGATGCGGCTTGGCGCTGGACATGCAGATGGAGTAGCTCAAACGGTTCGAGGGCACCCCACGCATTTTATTGGCTCCCAGCGAAACGTCTGAGGCGTTGGCGGCGTCAATGGAAGCGGAAGTCAGGAAGTCGCTTCGAGCCGCACTAGAGTCGTCGAACACTGTGTATAAGGTGTAATATGTGGGCACTTGGTTGGCGCTTGACAGTTCTTGCGTGGATGGAGAGTCCGAGATCCCCTCCAGCTGAACGCAGTAGCACGCAGATCCAGATCCAGCCCAGCAGTACGGATACGCAGCGTCTGCTATCGCCCACGGACAAACACTGCCGATCTTCTCCACTCGCACCACAGTACGCACCATGCCGTGGTCCCAGTACGCCTGCCACATCGTCCCGTGGAATGCGGTTGCAAGGCTTGAGGTGGAAATTGTGGTCGGCAGTTCGATCCGGAGCTTGTCGTTCAGCACCGACGGAATCTGCTTCGCAGTGTTGCTCCACAAGACCAGGAGACTGGAGGGCGAATTGAGGAACCCGTAGCGGTTGATGCCGTTGCCTGCGCCTCCAGAGGAGACCCACATGCTCAATTTGCTGGCATCGTCCACGTTGATAACGGAGACGCTTGCGTAAGTGCCGAGGTCTTCTTGGATGCGGTAACGCACTTGTTCAATGGCTTCGAATGCAAAGTCGCCGTCGTTGGAACTCACCAAGGCGCGAGCTTCCTGCAGATACTGCGACAGCTGCTGAAAGGTGTAGTAGTCATCCAGGAAGAACTGAGGAATCGCCTCCTCAATGTTGACCTGCAAGACACCCATGGCCGTGTTGACGTCGACGTCCCACGTTCGAGACAAGGCCACGAAGCTCTCGGTTGTAAGGTTCAGCTTCAGGCGCGAACAGGTTAGCGACAGCCGTTGCAGTCCGTACGCGCCAACGATCATTTCACCTCCGAAACGTTCGTAGCTGGAGCGATCGTAGTCAAAGTTGCCGAAGTAGTCAATCAATTTGGACCGACTTGTCACTCCGGCCAGATGGATGAAAGCAGAGAACAGCGTGTCTCCCTGAGCGTAGTTCTTACAGGCCGTCAGTAGCTCGTATCGGTAGAGCGGGAGCATGCCAGTTGCGATATACTGCGTGAACGCGTAGTTGAGCTTCTTGTACGCCTCAGTCAAGTGGTCGACATTGTGCTCAAACAACGCCTTTCGCAGCAGCTCTGGGATGTTCTGGACACTTTTCAAGATGTTCGTGGTCTTCTGCTGGATATTAGCCAGGAATACCAGCATCTTGTCCACTTGCTTGCGAGCATCAGTTAGTTGGGCCTCAAGAGCGACTAAATGACCGTCCATCACGTCCACGCTGCTTGCGATGGTCACGAGCTGCTTCCCCAATCCTGCCTGAACGACGTCGATCTCAGACAGCAAGGTGTTGGTGACACTGTCCGCAGCTGCCAGAACCAGGTTCGTTGTCTCAACAACACTGTTCTGGACTTGAACTTGTCGCTGATAGAATTCCTGCTGAATGGACTGGCGCAGTTGATCGCTTCGCTGCTCAATCGAGCTCTGGAGCTGTCCGAGGGCATTAATTGTGCCCGTATTAACCGAATCGATAGTCTGAGAGAGCGATCCCAAGGCTTGCAGCGTCTTCTGGGTTGTTTGGTCCAGCACGCTCTTCACTTTCTGTCGCGTTTCCTCCGCGCTACTGCCCACAGTGTGGCTGATGCCAGCCAGATCGTTGGAGATAGTCGACTGGACGCTTTGCACAGCACTAAAGGATTGGGAAAAGCCTGTGTCGATGGTGGATCCAAGCGTATCGACGTCAGCGCTGATGACGCCGTACTCCTTCATCTCTTCATTATGCTGACCAGTTACGGTGGTTCCCAGGTCATCTAGGCCCTGCATCTCGGCAGCATGAGTCGTGTCCAGCTTGTTGGAGACGCCAGTGAGCGCTGACATTTCGACCTTGTGCGTGTCGTCCACACGATTCTGAATCTGATCCATTTTGGCCAACTCGTTCTCCGTGGCCTTGCCCAACACTGACAGACCGAATTCGCCTCCAGTCAGTACTGCTGGATCGCGCTTCCCGATTGCCTTGGCCAGTTCGGACGTTCCAAAGTCCTCCAGCACTTTCTGCAAAGTGTCTTGCTGGCCCTGGAACTTGTTGAAGTAGTCCACTGCTGCAGTCGTTGACAACGTGCTTCCGCTTGATGACTCCGTCTGCGACTTGATGAGGGCATCGACGTCGCTGCGAGCCGACTGGTTGAGATTGGGCGTCACAGTTTTGATATCCGGAGTCACATACTTCTTTCCTGTGACAGTGATCGTTGTCACGTCATAGCAATCAGTCCAGCCGTTCCTCGGATGAATACGCGGATAGACCGCCAAGCCTAGGTGCTGGTCTGCCGGTTGCTTGTGGTAGCTGTCGATGATGCTATTGACTGTGTCGGAGCTTCCTTTGGCGAAATCAGTACTAGTGATCGTGTATTTACAGTCAGCAGACGAGGAGTCATCCGGCTGCCACACCAGCACAGTCCCTCCCTTGTGCTTTGCCTGATCGTACATCATTCCGCAGTTCACATCGCCCACTTGGCCTTCGAGCGTCACGCCAAAGCCACACGCATCTTTGCCTTCGTCTGCATCGTCGCCGGAGAACTCAAGGATTTTAAACGCAGCCCACGGGAAGTAGCCCTTGTAAGTGTCAATGACCTCGTCCTTCTCTTTCATGTTGTCTTTCGTCTTGATCTGATCGAACATTTCCGCAATCGTGTGCGACGCTTGGCCAGAGCCACCGCCGTTGGTAGCGTTGATGGCGAAGGTCTTGGCGGCCTCAACTGCCTTGGCGACAGCTGTGCCCACATCATCAATCTGCTTGCTATACGCCAAGGCTTGATTGTATAGATTGTCGCTGTTCTTGGTCACTTGAGCTGCACAAATCATCGCGTTGCTGTACGCGGCAGTCATATATAAGACGTACTCCAAGCCATACTGGTCGACGCACTTTCCCAGTGTCGTGCACATGGCAGCAGCTTTGCTCACGTACTCGGTCGCGAACGAATTGAGCTGTTCCAGTGTGAGCGTTGGGTTGGTGTTCACATCAGTGCAGATCGTGCCCAGATCCTGCTTGAGCGTGAAGTACGATATATTGAACACACTCGAGCCTGTGATGAACTGCTTCATCTTATTCCGAGCGATCTTGAAGTCGTTGTTCTTCTCTGTCTGGTCGACGTAGCTGTTGACCATGTTGGCCTGGGCAAGCAGCTTGGACTGCAGCTTTCCCCATGCCTCGCCGAAGGACGTGGTCATGGACGAGAAGATCGGAGACGCGATCATTCCAAACGCAAGTAGCGGTCCGTTGCCAATGTTCGTGACAAAGTCGAAGGTGGTCTGGTAGTAGCTGTCTGTCTTGAACGCCCCAATCAGACTCTGCACTGAGTCCACGCTTGGAACAGTCGCGAGTCGTCGGTTCAAAGTCTGGGCGAAAGCGGGGCATGTCGTCGCACTAGAGCAAACATTCTGAAGCCACTCAGCATCTTCAGTGTCGAACACTGCGCTTTGCTCTTGATCCATTGCCGACACAAACGGGAAGCCTTGAACGTCGTCAGAACTGGAGCTCGGGGCCGCAGAGTAGCGGCGTGTTGATGTAGCAGACTCGATGGCAGCGCTGGAGATGACCTCGACGCCTGCAGCCAGATGCGGGACACACAGAGCCGCACATAGCAGTAACAGTCTCATGCTTGGGTAGTACACTGGCGTTTAAAGACTGGGGGCCACGTTTCCCACTCACCCTACTCAACTACTGTACCGTAAATTGAAGCCTAATGACAGTGACTGCTTTGCGGTCCAATATTAAGTTTGCACGGATGATTCCTGCACCCACGAGCATTAGTAACAGTGATGGCCGGACCAGTAAAGGATGTGTTGCATCCAGAACTCATGGCACCGAAAGCAATCCATGGCGTATCGCAGACTGTCGCAACCACTCCTTGTCATTGAACCTTCGGGTACACAATTGGAAAAGAAAGGGCAATAGGTACAGTGTTTGAGAACTGTGCTGTAGTTGCGTTTACATTGGCTGCTTACTCTCGGCAGACCATGAGCGTCTCACTGGTCTTGGTGCACGTGACGTCCAGGAACGGTAGAACTGACAGCTCCGGTGTCTCCAGTGAGAACGATTGCAGTGCGATGCCCGAGGCTTGGAGTTCGGTTGCGGTGCATCCTTTGCAGATGGCGAAGCTGCCGCTCAGTTGCGATCCGCTGAAGACCGTGAGATCGGTGACGTACTGGCCAATGTCCAAGAAGTTAAAGCCCAGAGGCACTTCGTCAAGGGCTCCAACAACGCGACACCGCTTCTCCGTAGACGTAGAGGCGCATACTGCGCCTTGCATGCGGCTGGCAGGAACGCCACCCACCACCAGCGTATTGGAGCTCCCTTCCAAAGAGGTCCGTGCGTTTTCACGACACGTGTACTGAAATGACGCCTTGGGAGCCGTGTACGTCACGATCTGTCTGCGACCATTGCAGAACAGCTGGATAACTCGACGGAAGGACTCCGTCGCGCCCTCACTTCGAGTGTACTGCAGCGTCAGCTCCAGCTCGTTTTTGTACAGCAGCGTGCCTTTGACATTGGCTGGGGCTACCTTGATCTTGCCCGTATCCGAGAATCCTTCCCACAGGACTCGTTCCTGTTGCGCTCGAGACTTGGAGAGAGCTGGAGCTCGGATTCGACCCTGAGCTGAGCCGACATTGTCCACTTGCAGCAAGATGGTCTGGATCTCGTAGTCCAAAAAGGGATCAGTCGTCGTCATGACAGCGAAGTCGCTGTCAAAGTCACTTGAGTTGAAAAGCGTGATAGCGCGGCCGGCAGTCGAGGAGGTCGTAGAGGCAAAATACTCGTAGTGCATGCAGTTGCAGGACGTACAACGGGGATACACCGACGTGTCTTGAGAGACTGCGCAGTCGGTGCGATTGTCGCTTGAACGCATGTAGCCACGATAGATTCCTTGTCGCAACAGCTCTTGGTCGTCAATCTGAGCGTGCTCTGAGGTCGGAAGCTGAATAGTCGATCCCCACATGACGCCTAGCTTCTTGTTGGAGCTCAACAGAACTCCATGTCGCTTGGTCTCGCGGATATCAGAGGTGTTGGAGGCGAGTTCGTCCAAGTGGTTCAACTCAATAGTTCCGTCTCCAGCGTAGAACACTGTGATCTGAGCAAAGTCGCCGATAGAATCTTGAAGTTTTCCACGAAGTGTGTCGGCGCGAGCCTGTTTGGCGGTGGCATCACCCCACTGTTGCGTGCTGGCGGCTTCCAACTCGCTGGTAATATAGTAGCGAATCATGTAGATAGGCAGAATCTCATCCACGTGTCGAGTGAACTGCCCGGCCGTGCGCCGAATGAGGCTGTCGTGCTCTGTCGCCTTCTGGTTGAGCTCCATCCGAGAGAGACTGGTGTAGCCCAGACCAGAGCACAGGTTACTGAGCAGCGAGAGCTCGACCATGGACCCCACGACAGCCATGCCGAACTGCTCGTATTTCTTGGCCATATGCCCAAACTTCTGCATCTGGTCGGGGATCTGACTGTCGTCGATATCGATGAGGTTGACGAACGATATGAACAGGTCGTAGGCCATGTTGGAGTCACAGGCCGTCTTCATGGCGAAGATGGTGCGAGAGCTGGTCTTGGACACGTAGGCAGAGTACTTCTCGCGCAAGTTGCTGAAACGGTTGTTCAGGTCTTCCAGATCGCCCTCAAAGAGGATCCCAGCGATGTCGCTCGACAATCCACGCAAGCGATCCGCCACGATGTCGATTGAGGCTTCCAGGTTCAGCAGCAGCTGCGTGGCCACCGCCAGCTTCTCCTGGACAGTGGTCACGGTGGTTTCCAAGACCTCAAGGCGGTTGTTGGTGATCTGAAGTTTGCGGTCGATAGAGCTAAGCTCCTCGCTTAGACCATCGGCCGCAGTCTGGATACGATCCGTCACGATGTCACGCACTTGCGTGTACGTACTCACAACGGTATTTTGCAGCTGAGTCATGGCCTCAGTGATGAACTTGGCCGTGTTCTCAGACGCACTCGTGAGAGTGTTCTGGGTCGCATCGAACTCGTTCTGGACGACCTGCTGTGCTCTTTCGAGATGCTGGTTGATCACCTCGGCGCCCTGTCGTACTTGAGAATCAATGCGGTTAATCTGGGCGTCGCGTTGGTTGCCAGCTTCGATAAGCGCGTTGGACAGATAGTTGGTCGTTTCACCGGCATCGGCTTTGATCTCACCGTCGATTCGAGAGATTTGGCTTTGCAGTCCAGACTGAACGCCTTGCAAGTCCGACTGGAACTTGGAGAAGCCCTGGGAGGCCTGGCTCGTGATGGAGCGCACCTTGGTGTCCACGTTGGTCAGCGCAGTCATGCGCTCCTGGTGCTGGCCCGTGAACGTCGTCTTCATGCTGCTGATCTGATCCATCTTCTTAGTATGCCACGTGTCGACCTTGGTGCTGATCTCACCAATTTTGTCCATCCGAATGTTGTGGGTATCCACAATAACGTTATCTAGAGCCGTCAAGTCTTTCATGTTCTCGCTCGACGCCTTGGCGATGGCAGCTGCCACGACCGCCGCTCCACTTCCGGCGGCCGTGTTGCTGCTGGTGGCTTGCCGCCACTCTGGACTGTTGATGGCGTTCATGGTGCCGTTGAGTAGATCGTCGTGTGAGTCCAAATACTTGTTCAATGAGTCCACAGCACCAGAGTTGACTGCCGCGTACTGGTTGGTGGGGACGTTGCCACTCTTCAAGCCGGTCATGAACGTGTTGATGAGCAGCTTCTTTGATGCGGCATCGGATTGCGTATCGGCCCAATTGAGAAGCAGGTTGCCAATCAGGCTGAGATCGACTCTCGGATTCAGGTTGGATGTGCAAAACTGGTGGATGCAAATGCCCATTACCATACCAGAGAGAATCGTGGACGCCAGAGCAGTGGGATCCGTCACGTCCTTGAAGGTGGTCACTGCCAACTTATTCATGGCAGCGGAAGGATCGTGTGAGTTGCGGCCGCATTCGACTCGGAGTTGCCCGCGAGAAGATTCGACGTAAGTCTGCAGAGACTTCCAGATGGTGAAGATACTGGTAACCTCCGTGATGGCATCGCTCTCTTCCAGATTACTCGCGAGTTGCTTGGTGAGCGAGCTCAGAGCCGCGGACACCGCTTTGACGGAGGCGTCATTGTCCTTGGAGATGGCGTCCCAGCTGTTGGACTTGCCAGTTTCCGGCACGGTCGCGTCGATGGACTTGCTGAGGATCGTAAAGTCCACAGAGCTGATTTTGCTCACCACTTGAGTGGCATCCAGCTTTCCTGGCGTCGCTATTGAGTCCAAGAAGCCCTTGAGATCGTCGAAGTACGACTTCACAGGGCTTGAGCTTGCCAACCAGCGCGTCGTATTAATAGCATGGCGTGCCACTGGGATGGCATTCCATTCACGATTGGTGATGGCGAGGGTCTCGGGCGGAATCAGCAGCAGTGCTGCAGGCACCAGAGCGAACAAGAAGCGCATGGCGAGAGCTGGGAAGATCGCGAGTGAATGGGCGTGGACGGACTCTTCTTCTGAGGTCTCACCAGAGCGAGCGCCAGTGCCTTAGAGACGCTGACTGTGGGACACGCTGGACGGATGTTGGGTGGCTGAGGGAACCCACGCAAGGGATTTGTGGTCCCTCCCTTTTTCTGCCCTTGATACTAATGGGATGCGCAGACACTGTCGATAACAGGATAGACAGGCCGCTCTCGCCCAGAGTGCCCAGCAGGTCCAGTCGCTCATTCTCGATTTTCTCGACCGACCAACCAGAACCATGAGGCTCCGTCTTCTCTCCGCCCTCACGGTCGCAGCAGCGTCTTGGCTGGCCGCCCCTGCGACGGCCGATGGCACGCAGCTGGAGGTTTTGACAAGCTGGAACGCCGCCCTCACGCGCTACTGGCAGACGTCCAACACGTGGGGAGTCAAGTTTGCGGACGACACGCAGGCGGCGGAGCAGAAGTGGATGTACGATGACAACTACCAGAAGCAGATCAAGTCGCCCGACGGCTACTGCGTCACTGTTTCCGGCCGCGGAGTTCTTTCGGACGGCCGCCCAATCGTGCTGGTCGTGAACTGCGCCGACAACACGCCCAAGCAGCAATGGAACTACGATACGAACAAACTCACGTTCGTCAACGTGGACATGAATGAGTTTTGTCTGGACGCGGACAAGTCCACGGACTCTATTGTGCAAGTCTATTGGTGCACGGACGGCAACACGAACCAGCAGTGGTCGCTGCACTACAACGGCTACTACGTGACCAAGGACAACAAGTGTCTGACGGCCGACAACCAGTGGAGGTACAGCGATGTGCGACCCAAGGACTGCGCTAACTCACCGCTGCAGAACTGGAAGTACAACTTTGAGGAAGGCTATCTCACGCTCGGGATGTCTGGCACCAACATTTGCATGGACGTGCAGACTGTCGGAGAGGAGAAGACGACCCATATGTGGGACTGCGACGGGTTGAACAAGAATCAGCATATTGACTTCGACGTCATCAACACTGACACCGACAAGGGGAAAACCACAGGCAACTTCCACATTCGAGATACGACGCTCTGCATCACGACGGCGGGCGATGGGAATCCGCTCGTCACGGCTCCCTGCGCGTCACTGCCCAGCAACCACTTCTTCACCATCAACACCGTCAAGCCTTGGAACGAGAAGTGCTCCGGAGTCATGTGCCAGAACGGTGGCGTCTGTGTCAACGGCAATTGTCGCTGTCCTGAGGGAGTCCATGGTTCAAGGTGCGAGGCTAACGCTGTATACAAGGGCATTCAAGCCTCCACCGGTTACTTCCTCACGGTCGGCAGCTCCAACTACGACCTCATTACGGCGGCTCCGGACCCGTCCAAACGAAGCCAGTTGTTCTTCCATGACGTGGACAACTCCAACGAGATCAAGGTCAAGGATCGCCTCATGTGTCTCGAGGCAGCGCAGCCAAATGTGAAGCTGGCTGTCTGCTCGGGTTCTGAGATGCAGAAATGGTGGTACAACGTGCAAATGGGACTGCTTCAAGTGGACAACCACAATCTGTGTCTCATGACAGCCAAGGCCACACCAGGCTCAGAGCAGACGCTGCGCGTGGATACCTGCATCGACGATGAATCTCCTGGTGAGATCTGGCAGGAAGCCGTGGACATCTACGACCCGACGTTCCTCATTCGCAACCGCAACGACGCCAAGGCCTGCTGGGCGGTCACCAATAGCAAGCTGCAGATTGCCACGTGCAGCTTGAACGCTGAGCTTCAGTGGAAGTTTGAAGGCTACAGCGGTGCTGGTCTCCTGCGCCAGGGCAGTTTGTGCGCTCAGGCACAGTTGGCTACTAAGTTGAACCCCAAAGCGTCAGTCATCAGTGCCAGCTGCGACACTCAAGAGAACAACCAGCAGTTCGAGTACGACTCGACTACTGGTCTGCTGCGACTTGCGTCGTCCACACTGTGCGTCGTCCTGACTTCTGATAACGCTCTTAGCATCGCGACTTGCAGCTCGGGAGATTCACGTCAGCACTGGTACGTCCCCAAGAGAGACTACTGCTTCATGCCGGACTTCATGGGATCCGACGGCTGCAACCACGGCAAGTGCGAGTTCGGTGGATGCCAGTGCGAGACCGGCTACAGTGGTCTTAAATGCACGAGAGAGACGTGCTCGTCCCTGGAGTGCAGCAACAACGGAACGTGCATTCAGGGCCAGTGCTCGTGCACCGACGGATACGCCGGCACCTACTGCGACGACTTTGTCAAGTGCAACGGTGTCAAGTGTCTTCACGGAGGCGCTTGCACCATGGAAGGAAAGTGCACTTGCCCTGTAGGCTTCTCTGGCGACCGGTGCCAGAAGAAGCACCCCAAGGTTCTGCTGCGGACGCTTGAGTACCGCTCCGTGGGGCTTGAAGGTGGCCGCGTTGAAGTGGTTCTGCCAGACAAGCGATTGACAAATCACCTGTGGCTCTGGGACGACGCTAAACATATGTTGCGCTCCGTGGGCTCTCCAAACTATTGCATGGAGCGGACCGCAATGGGCGAAGTGGCCGTCGGCGGCTGCGACCCTCAAGCCGCCGAGCAACAGTGGTTGTACCTCGCCAAGGAAGGTAGCATCACATCCAAGGACTCGTCGTCCTATTTTGGACTGGAAGAGACCTTGGCAGGCCGCTTTAAGGTGCTCGCTCTCTCCAGCGGCACGTCGCTCAGCAACTCGACTGTGACCAAGATGTTTGTCGAGATGGATCGTCTGGACCTCCCTGGCATGCCTGTGCGCAACAGCGACCTGAGCAAGTGTCTCCAGTACAACTCCGGCGGCTCCGTCTCCTTTGCGGACTGTGACCTGGACGCAGAGACTCAGCTGTGGGAGTATCACCCTCAAAACGGAGCCATTAAGCTGCCTTTGCTCGGAGCGCCTCTGTGTATGTCACAGCAAGGCCAGAGCGTCTCGATGGTGACGTGTGATGGCGACAAGAGCGCTCAGCAATTCAGCTATGACTGGGTCACAAAGCGATACCGCAACCGCCAGACTCTGGACTGCCTCGCGTCTTCTGGTGGAGGGCTCACTATCACTCCGTGTGCCTTGAACACCACGAGCCAAGTGTTTCACGCCTACTTTCGCTCGTTCTGCGACGTGATTGACTTGTGTGGTGAAGGAACGTGCGAGTTCGAGCAGTGCGCTTGTCCTGAGGGAACGACTGGAGAGTTCTGTGAGACGACGGTGGCCTGAGAACCGATAGTTTCAGCAGCTGATCAACTAATAGACGCCGAATCTCATGAGACCCCAGCAGGAGTACATCAGTAAAGCAGCGACAAGCAATCAATTGGTCGAAGAATCTAGATTACTTGTTTCGTAAGTGGCCGTAACTTTGCTAAGCTAAAGGAGTGTTCCCAATACTGACAGATCGAGTAACGATGCATCAATTGCATGTCTGCATCTCAGCCAGCCAGACGTCACGCTGAACCGTTCATGTCGTACCTGGTTCGCAGCAAACGCACGTGCTCCCTTGTGCCTTCCTCACCACCAATGAACCGTACAGTAGAGCCCGCGACGTTCCTCTCCTGCACGACTCAGCACTTTTGTAGGCGCTATGAGCAAATGTTAACCCAGATCTCAGCCACACGCTGACGTGGGATACGCCTGGATATAACGAGGGCAGTCCATCTTCCTTATTCATGCGCCAATACGTCACGACGGTGTCGGGTCTCTTGTGAAAAAACACAGATTGGAGTCTTACCAGCGCCACATTCAGAGATGCACAACCAGGTTCCTCGCACATCTAATAAGTGCTGTTCTGCACCCATCGAGGGATGGGCATCACCTATCCAACATTGCTCCCACTGCTGGCTAACACATGTCAGTACATTGTTGACACTGTCTCTAGACAACGGGAGGTCATCCCTCCGTGACATATACTGGGTAAACAAAGCCTCACATTCCTGTTCTCTCTCGCCTTCATGCAAATCATCAGTGGAAGCGCGTGGGCCTTTGCGTGCCTTCTGGCGTCGCTGAGGTCCCGTCCCGCACTGACAGCGTCCGTCGTGTCGCGCGACTCTGCGCCAGTGGGTGGTTCGGTGTTCTCAGCTGAGGTCTGGGACTCGAGCCAGGACCTACAAGGCTATCCATTCGCGTCCCAATGGAGTCTCATGGATTCTCGGTCCGAGAACTGGAGCGACTCGTGGATGCAGCACATGTGTTTTCAAACGGAATGCGCACTCGTGGCTCCTGCTTCCAGACGGCTCGCGGAAACGACGAGCTATTCGTCAAACGATTACGGTAGCGCAACTCAAGCAGTGAAAGACAAACTGCAAGCTGCCGCCGACATGGAAACGGTCCAAGCGTTCATCAACATTGCTACGGCCTTTTCCAGTGGCGCGTTTCTGTTCGCGGGAGTCGTCGCCAACGCGATTCTCTCGATTTTCATCGCAGGCGCGCAGGACCAGGCGATGAAGAACTTCGTCAAGGGCGTGAACCAAAAGTACGCCGAAATTGCTAAAGCCATCAACGGCGAGGCGTCGGAAGTGGCCGCTCGCGTTGGTCTCTCCAGCATCAGAGATCAGCTTCGTAAAGTGCGCGCGTTTGGAACCGAGCTCGGGACTGCGAATCGAATGGACGACGCCTCGTCAGCCATTAAGAGAAGCTGCGACGCGGACCAAGGCACTAGCATTCTTTTTCTGAGCCTCGTGGATGTGAGCAGTACCAAAGAAACCATGCGCAATGCATACGTGACTCGAGCCACCGCGTATCTCAACGAAGCGATTTCGTACGCGAATGCGTTGGCTGTTGCGTACACGAACTACATCCAGTGCGAACTCGCCTACGCTACCGACCAGGCGACCATTGACCAGCTGAGAAGCAATGATGCGAGTCACCGAAAGAGTATCGTGAATGCGATCGTCAGTCTCGCTAACGTTGCTGATGAGATCAAGAGCTCATTCAAATCCAGCGATCTGGACGCCAAGATGCGAGAAGCGTATGATGACGACTGGAACTCCGTTGCCAGTACTCTCAGTAACACCTACGATTGGCTCACGTTCTCAGCTGGTAGCTTTCCAGACGATTGTCCCAATCAGTCCGCGGGACGACAAGTCTTTAATGTGGACTGCGGCGTGTGGACGTTGAACACGGGTTCAGGGTGCAAATACGTGACATGGATCTCCAAGACAAACAAGGATGCTACAGAATATTATGAGAAGTCGTCCACTGCGAACTGGAAAACGTACAGCAGCTATGGCGACGAGATGTGTGGCTTCATTACTGCAACCACCACGATAACTTCTCCAAGTTCAATGCCGAAACTGATGGATGCTCGAGATATCTGGGTGCGTAGCAGTAAGTACGCCAAGGCGACGACTCCACCTGTAACGGTTCAGCCCGCAGCCACACTGACAAACAGCTCCAAGACGTTGGACGCCAGTGCTGACGTTTCTTCAGTTCTCAACGCCTTCGCAGACGAGCAAATGTCGGTCAATGACGCCATCAGCAACTACAATGCTTCTGAACTGGCCAAATCTATCAAGTCTAAGGACTTGGCAGTTTGGGCAGGAACGGCCATGGACTTGAAAGTAATCTCGGACGCCCACACGGAAGAAATCAAAGCCATCGACGGAACGATCGGCACAGTGCTGGAAGTCCACGGAATCGAAATGAAGCTTTTGAATGGAGTGAGCGACGATTTGGACACCACAGGAAGTGCGGAGATCACAGCCATGAAGAACCTTGAAAGTCAGACGACCCAGCAGCACACGATCGAAATGACTGGCATTAAAAATCTTGACGGCAGTCTGGATACCCTCTCGAGCTCCTTACAGACGGGGTTTTCCGACGCTTCCAAGTACCTCAACCAAGTGTACTCCGATACGACGCAGAAGCTGACGGAACTATCGGGAACCATCAGCTCTGTTGGAGCCAACACTCGAGCCAGTGTGAAGCAGGTCGTTGACAATGCAGCCAAACTCACGACGGATCGCTTGAATTCGCTTTCGGATCTTATCGCAACGACTAATCAGCAGAAAGTGTCTGGTATCGACTCTATCGCGAGCACAGTCAGTGAGACGAACCAACAAGCACGACAGGATATCATTGCAGAATTCACTGCTCGCCAAGTCCAGTTGAAGGATCGATTGGCAGGAGTTACCAACCAACTGGTGGCTTCCGCTAGGATTTCGACCAACGCTCTGGTCAGTGAGACCGACAGTATGCGCACTGATCTTGGCCGCAAGATTGCTTTCGTGAGCGACCAGATCACAGTGATCAACGACAGGATCACGACGATCGAAAAGGGAGTGAAGGTCGTGGAGACGCAAGTGGATGAGATCATTCAGTTTGTGTACCAGCTCAATACCAAGCTGTCTTCCATCTACCGAAGCATCAAGCAGCTGCCCAGTGAGATTCGCCACGATCTCAAGGTCGCTAACGTGGAGGAGATGTTCCGTCAGGCGTCGCACTTGAGCTTTGCGTACTCCAACTACATCAAGCACAATATGAATCAGCTCCAGGCGTTTGAGTTCCTGCGAGCATGCGAAGTGAGCAAGTACGACGCTCTCTTTGACAACCTTCGGCATCAGGCGAATCCAGCCAACGTGATCCAGGACTTTAGCGTCTTCGACTACAACCGACGAGATTACGAGAGATTTGGCAACTCGGTCATCGGCGCAGCATACCATTTGCGCTATCTTTTGCCTCCTTGCGCCAACATGGTGAGTCTAAAAGAGACCGGAGAGGCTTTGATCGATGCAGAAGGCTCGCGCGAATACGCTGACCAGCTGAATGAAGCTTTGTGGCGCTTCCAGCTGAATATTGAAGAAGTTATCCCGCGCTATTTCGTCACCCAAAGGTATACCGCGCTAGTTTTGAACGATGCTTTGGACACTCAGCGTCGCAAGTGGAACAACAACGGCTCGTTCCACCTCGGAGCCATTGAGCCTTTGAGATATCAGCTACAAGACGACGTCGGAGCATTTACTACCATTTCGGTGATCAATGTTGACGTTCCAAGCAAGCTCCAAGTGTGGTCGTCTTCAGCGAGCGCAGGTAGCAATGCAAACAGATACGGTTTCGTGAACACGCCTAAGGATCTCTTGGTCTTGTGGGGCAACACTCCGAAACAATTGCCAGCGTATCTGCAGAAGAGCCTCCAGATCGATCTTCCGGACTCTCTGACAACCAGCAGTCTCAGCAGCGCATTCCAAGGCAGCATTTGGCAAGCGTACTGGGATCACGGCTTGGTGCGCATTGTTGTGCGAGTGGAGAAGATCGACAAGGTCTGCCCATGGGCGATTGCGGACGCTGCGTATCCGTATTGCTGGGCTGGATCTGGATCTGTGTGCTACTGCATTCAGCTGGAGGGGATCCCGGACTCTCCATCCACGCAAGAAATGACTGTCGCAAATCAAGTGCCTACGTATTACACCTTGTACACAACGATGGATAACGTCAACGGTCCCCGCAGCGACTTCCTGATTTCAGCTTCCATTGACGCCGCCAACGCCTCAGACGTTTTGCTGGGAGCCAATAAAATGCGTGGAGTGCCCTCGAACCGCTTGAGCTACTCCATCTGCATGTCCAGCGCCAAGCCGCATCAGGTGTGCGACATCTCGGACAGCAGCAGCACTTGGTGCCACCAGCCTCCGCCACAATTCAAGCGCTGCATCTCGGATAGCGACAACGCTTTTGACATCGTGTACAGCAACTCAAGTGGGGCAGACGTATTCATCAAGACGGGTCTGTCCGTTACCGACACTATGTTCCGCACCATGGAGGTGGGCGCCACCGGTCCCGAGATCACGTTCTTCGACGCGCAGCACGGCGCCGGCAACTACGTCGTGTGCACGGACTGCTCCATGGCCGACTTCAAGACC
>JAADVW010000727.1:0-16864 GCA_023335875.1 Elongisporangium prolatum | reverse complement strand
CTACTTGATTTATCCTGTCTAAACTCATACCCCTTCTTACATGATAGCCTGATTTCTGCTGGGGCTATGGAGTTCCCTATGTACCCAACCTTTAATACTTTATGCACGACTTAGGTACGACTTGCGTATACGCAACGGGTCTGGTGGTACTTCAACTTGGTACCCACCGTACAGTGGCCCCTCTCTATAAGAGAGCTTGAGTTGCACCACACCACGAATTGTGCCACCTCCTTGGAGTGACAACGGGTTATCCTTTTGTATCATAACCATGTCACGTAAACCTGTACATACCCCCCACTTAAAACAAGGAACACTCGGTTTGTTCTCTCGAAATAAGGGACTGCAGTCCCTCCTTGTCGCTTTGGTCTTTTTCAACAATCGACCACATAACGGCGACCAAGGAGCTCAAGGAGCGCGGCGCTGGCGCCACCAAGAAGGCCAAAGACCCTTCGGCGTCAGTGCCTATGGACACGCATGGTTCATCCGAACCTGATGCTCGCTCGACAGCAGCATCGAAGACTGCGGTGGCTCGCACGAAGGGAGCCGCCAAACCGACAGTTCGCGTCGGGGCCAAAGTCCTCAAGGACTAAGGCCCAAGACGCTGGGGCATCGGCGTTGCTGATAGCAAGCCGAGTGCCCACCGCGCTCGTGGTGCAAAGGTACCACCCGAGCCGGTTGTGCCTGCGCACAAGCGCATACCCCAAGCCAGTGCCCGACACTGATGACGAGGCTGGCTCTGGGGACGTCAACCCTCTAGACTCCGCGGAGTCGAAGGCGCCCTCAAAGCGTATTGAGTCTTAGGACTCTAGCGGTGAGATGGCTGGAGCCCGACGTCCCTGTGACGTCTTCCAATACTCGTGTGGATCGCAACTGCTGCCGAGCACTACTGCATCCAAGCGCACGAAGTCATCCGACTCTGCGCATGAGGGCTCCACTACGCCCAAGGTCATTACTCTCCAAGAGTATCGCTTCAAACATTCAAAGGTTGAGCAGAAGGATCGCTCCAGTTCCTCAAAGAACGAGCCGGTCCTTGACCTTGAGTACAGTCAAGAGGAGGACCTGACCGACTACGATGAGTCTAATCATGAGGTCGAGGGTAGTCCACAGACGCCTGAATCCTCTGATTCACCCGTGAATCAGAGGATTCAGGCATTTCTTGGCCGTGGCGCTCATGGACGCGTGTTTAAGGTTATTCGGCAAGACGGGGAGGTTTTTGCGCTAAAAATCGTGGATAAAAGTTCCGTGAAATGTCTTCATCTAGAGGAAAAGGCCTTGACTAGTGCCCAGCACACAGGCTTGACGACTCGTCCTGTGGGAGAGGTCATCGAAACTACTGAGAGCGCGATGATATTGATATCTCCAGTTGGGAAATCTCTGCCTCGACCAAGGACACGACACGATGTACAAATCCTCTTCGGACTGTTGTGGCTGCTCCACGCGAACGACCTAGTCCATGGAGATCCTTGCGTGCCAAATGTGATCCTTCACGGGGAAAAGCTTCTTTGGATTGAACTTGTTGAAGTGATGGAAGCGAGCTCCACTTTGAAGCAAATTGATGCTGAAATTCTCACACGTTCCATCCTCAGCGTTTCTCAGACCTTTGTGCGCTGGTGCAGTCGATTGACAACTATGGCGAAAGAACTACGGGAGAAAATCTTGATCGTCTGGTCGACGCAGTCTGTCAAATCCTTGGTGTTTCGAATTAGCTGCAAGTTTTCATATTCATAAACCGAATTCATAGTTGTTTTGCACGAAAATGCTTGTGACATGAATACCTAAACTTGCGTTTTTGTTATCGTGCAGAGTTTTTTACGCATCCATTCGGATATCAGCAATCTTTGTCTCCCTCTCCAACTCCCTCGCGGCCACATCAAGACGATAATAATCGCAATTACGGTCGCGGGCATGACCAAAGTTACCGTTGCGATTGCAACAATTGCGATAGAAGTCGCAGTCACGATCTCAATCTGGGGTTTCCGGCTTCAGGACATTCCGATCTCTCGAGGCGTTTTGCGCAAGAGCAAGAGCTGCGAGCACCAAACTAAAGCTGAGTTCCAACAACCAAGAACTCGGGCGACCTTCATCTCTGGAGTTGAAAGTGCTGGCAACTAGGAGGAAGATGAAGTTGCCTTGCTGCTGTCTTTGGAATCGGAGCCTGAGCTTCTTTCTAAGAAATGTTGCTGACATGCTATCGCAAGTTCTTTATTACACAACCACCTTGTTTTCAAAATTGCTTCACATGTTGAAGCAAAACCTAAGCTTGACCTGTGAGCAATTACTGTGCAATTGCTTACTCAATCAACAGAACACTGAGTGAAAGACGATAACAATGCAGATCGTGTCACTCACTCTGCAATTCGCTTTATCTCACTCAAGCCACCTTCGTCCAGGACCTTGAAGACCTTCGCTGCCGTTGCTCTTGTGCTGGCGCTTGCCTCGTCCTCAGTTCAACCATGCTCACGCCATATACACCAGCGACGTCACGATGGACACACCACACCTACCATGGTCAAGGCTAAAGTCTTCTCGTCCACTGCCTTTATTAACAAGAACATGCTGGCCATGGACAACAACGTCTTTGCAACTTGCTCTTCTCGCAGGCGGATCGTATCAATCTCGTGCGTAAGGTCGAGGCACTTGTGAGTAAAGTCACTGGCGTGTACTCTCCAAGCAGATTTTGAAAGCGGTCTCGGCTCCGGACACGGACATGGTGATCATGACTAAGGCGAACGCTGTTGTAGCTTCCATGGGAGACGAAGCCATGATGGCTATGCGCACAACGATCTGGTGGACGCTGTGATGAAGGCCAAGGAGAGCGAAGGAGAGCCACATCAAGAAGCTGGTGTGGTTTTGGTGTCTCAGGTCAAGGACGTTCTGCGTGGCCCCGTGGGCGTCGTGAACAAGAATATCGCGTTGACCGGCAACCAGATCGCTATTGCCAAGAGTTAGTTGGCTCCAAGCCAGAACGACAAGGTGGTGCACGATGTTGGATATGGGGCCGAAGGACAGCCAGGACTAGGATGCAACTACTAGTGCCCATCGCCGGAGTACTAGCTTGCAATTTCTGTTAGCGTATACCTGCAATGGATGTTCATCCTTTCGTTCTCAGATGCGCATGAGTTTATACCGGTATCTAGTTCAACTGGTACCGGTATTATCCGGTGTCGTGCAAAAGAAAAATTCTCAAGTCGAGGAGTGATGGCCAAGAGTAAGCAGTTCGACGTCGTGATCTTCGGAGTCACGGGCTATACGGGCCAGCTCGTGGCTCGCTACTTCCTTGCGCATGGACCAGAGACCAACCTGGACACCCCTAAGGCCGTCAAGTGGGCGTTGGCTGGTCGCAACCAAGCCAAGCTTGAACAGCTTAAGCAGCAGCTCAAGCCGTTTACGCCGCCATCCACCTCGGCCAAGAGCGTGGACAGCGTCCCTACTATCCTGGCTGATTCGAACGATTTGGACGCGCTGCGTGCCATGGTGCAGTCCACCAAGGTTGTGCTAACGGTCGTGGGACCTTATGCGCAGTACGGATCGCTTCTCGTCCAAGCTTGCGCTGAGAACGGCGTGCACTACTGTGACTTGACGGCAGAGTTGCTATGGGTCAACCATATGAAGCAACAGTTTGAAGGCATTGCCAAGAAGACGGGCGCTCGCATTGTGCATGCCTGTGGATTTGAGTCTGTTCCTTCGGACATGACCGCCTTCACGCTCGCTGACTACGTGCGCACTGAGACCAAGAGCGCGATGTCGCGTGTAGAGCTGACCTGGACGGGTGCCTACGGGTCTCTGAGCGGCGGCACGTGCGCCAGTGCTCTTGAAATTTTTGATTTGAACTCAAGCAGCGACCTGCGCCGCATGGCTAACATGTTCTTCTTGACGGATGAGGAATACGCCAGTAAGAAGGCTTCACTAGTCGGACCTAATGGCCTGCGTCTGCGTCTGCACTACGACAAGGTGCTGAAGAAGTGGACGTCAATCTTTCTCGGTTCAGTTGCCAATGCGCCCATCGTGTTGCGTAGCAACATGTTGCTAGACGACTACTACGGCTCGTCCTTCGTCTACCAAGAGCGCCTGGCGCTCTTTGGAGGCTTCCTGGTGCAGTGCATGCTCACTTGGGTCTCCATTGTGGTGGCATTGATGGTTTACTTTCGCTTCACGCGGGCCATCTTGCGCTTGTTCGTTCCGGCTCCAGGCACCGGCCCGTCAGAGAATATTTTGGCCAATGGTTTCGTCAAAGGCAAAGCCTTCGCGTACGACGACGCCGGCAAGCTTGTGGTCAGCGCTACGATCGACGGCGTAGGCGACTTTGGCTACTTGATCACGAGCAAGATGGTCTCTGAGGTCGCGCTGTGTCTCGCACGTGACGAGCACGATGGAGCTGTCGGTTTGGGTGGATTCCTCACCCCTGCAAGCGCTTGCGGCCGCTCACTCGCCAAGCGTCTGAGCGAGAAGAAGGTGCTTTCGATTGACGTGCAGCCTGCAATCAAGTAACGCGAAAGGACGAACATTGCATGTTGCTCTTGCGTGTCGATGGTAGGATTGGCAGTTGTTACCTAAAATCAACTCTGTTTTCTGTCTCGGAGCCTCCAACAGTCGGATGAAAAACCACCCACAAAGATCCGAGTGACAGAGCATGTAAGTATAATGACTGGAACTATCAGGACTTCATGGTGGCGTTTCTTGTACAAAATTCTCGTGTTGATGGACAACAGAGCGACCTGCTTGGTGCTAATGAGTTTTGAAGCCATTTGAGATAAGCGTACTATATCCACCCTATTAAAGCACCATTGTTTCTGTTTTTGGATCCAAGTGTTGCGCGTATGTTGCTGTAACCCCCCCCCCTCGGCGTGGGCAAAGGAAAAGCCCATCCATACGCAGCAGACAAGATGGTGCTCTCGGCCGGCGGCATCGCGACGTTCAACATCCAGCACGGCTACGTGGAAGGCCTGGTGCGCGGCTTCCGCTCGGGCATTTTGGATGACGTGGACTACCACCATCTCACGCAGTGCGAGAGCATCGAAGGTAACAGCAGCTGCAGCAGAGAGCAATGGCATCAGAGTTCTCATCGTGGCGCATGGAACAGACGTGAAGCTCAATCTCCAGGAGACGGACTACGACCAGTTCCTGGCGGATGAGGTACGATGTGTATATTATTATTGCGTGTGCCACATGGCTCAAGTCTGTGGCTCTTGGTGCTTGCAGCAATCTGGCGCATTGACGCCGTCGGTCATTCAGACCGGTATGACCGGCAAGCTCGTGGCAGAATTCCAGTTTCTGCGCGCGCAGGCAGCTGAGCCGCTTGGTCAGTTCTTGGATTACATCACGTAAGTCACATTGTGGCTTAGCGATTAAAGGCGGTGGGCTTAAGCACGCGATCATCGATAGATACGAATACATGATCGACAACGTCATCCTGCTTCTCAAGGGCACGCTCAACGGTCGCGACGTGAATGAGCTCATCCCACAGGTGAGACTGCTGTTCTCGATTGGCTGTGACATCATTAAGACTCATGGAATCTCATATTCTGTAGCTGCATCCGCTGGGTACGTTTGACGAGTCCATCATGCGCAGCATCTGCACGTTCGAGGCCAATTCCAAGGGCTACTCGGACCTGTACGAGACTGTGCTGATCGATACACCCATTGGCACGTACTTCAGCCAGTTTCTGGAGGAGAGTGCCTCTGGCGAGCGCATGGATGGCACGTCTGACGTTCGCAACGTGTTGGAGGAGATCCAGATGGAGCTCATCAAGAACAGCATGCTCAAGCTATGGCTCGAGGACTTTTACAACTTCTGCCAGGTACGACTTCTGCTGCTCCAAGGAAATTGGTTAATAACTACGCACTGGGCTAATGATGGAGCTCTTGATTTGCAGAAAGTCGGAGGCGACACGGCCGTGATCATGGGCGAGATTTTGAACGCCCGAGCTGATCGTATCGCCATCAACATCACGCTTAACTCATTCGGCACGCCATTGAACGAGGTATACAATGGTATCTTGGCTGCTAACGCTCTCGAGGGCTGATGAATGGTATTCCTGTAGCCGGCCATGCGCATTTCGGACCGCAAGCCGCTCTATCCATCCATCGGCTCGTTGTATCCGGACGCTACAGAGATGTTGGGCGAGGCTGGCGATGAGACCGCGCTTGGTGCCGCTCTGGAGCCGTACCCAGTGTACCGCAAGATCTGGGAGGTGCACCAATCTGAGGGCGTGGACAACAAATCCATCGACGACGCATTCTACGAGCGCGATGTGCAGATGTGCGAGCTGGCCTTTGAAAGCCAAATGCACTTTGGTACTTGAGCTCCAGAGATACGATCTTGGCTGGCTTGGGTTCTCATCTTATGTTGGTGCTGCAGGCTGCTTCTACGCGTACGTGAAGCTCAAGGAGCAGGAGATCCGCAACCTCGTCTGGATCTGCGAGTGTATCGTGCAGAACCAGCGCGATGCCATTAACAACTTTATCCCGATCTTCAGCGACAGCGCGCCATGGCGCCAGCGTAACCAGAAGAAGTAACCCGTCAATCTGGGTTTTTCGCTTTTTTCTTTGAAGTCTGTATTGATTAAATATCCATTCATAGCCTAGATTGGTTTATTGGTTGTTTTTGCAAGTGAGATTACGCAGCGGGCAATTGGGTGAAATGCGCATTGTCAAAAGCACAATGGTGGTCATTATGGTGAGCAGCTCGTTGGGACCTCCTCTCGCTCTCTGGGGCTTCTGCGTAGCAACTAAGTGCGTTGTTGACCGCCTCCGCTTTATCTGTCCGCAGCAGCGTGCGCTCAAGCGTCTGAGCGCGCGACCGTTCTCATCGTCGACTGCGATTTTCGACCGAGGTGAGTCATATGAACGTCGGCGTAGGTTCCAATCCCTTGCTCATGGCGTCTTTTGCCTGCAGCTGTCAAGCGACAGCAGCGCAACAACATAGCGCTGCGTGCGAATGGAGACGAGTATGAGTATCTCAAGGACGAGGTCGCTCGGCGACTCGTGGACCGTCTGGAGGTGCGCGCATTGTGCGCTTCTGGGCTCTGCTCTGCTCACTTCAGATGATGGCTATGCCTGAACGTAGGATATCGAGCGTTCATTCCCACTGGCGCTGGATCTCGGCTGCGGCAGCGGCCACATTTACAAGACTCTGAGCGTCGACGACGGCCTGGGCGGTGTGCAGACGCTGCTGCAATGTGATTCCGCTGGTGCAGTCAACGTGTTTCATGGGATTCCTCTGTGTCGTGAGGAGTGCTGACGCGTTTGTCGCGATAGAAAAACTGCTGCTGCGAGATACGGACGAAGACGACAGCGTTAGCGAGGGCTCGTGTAAGCACCACTTGCTGCGTTGCCTCGCCATTGGCTTCTGTCTGATTCCGTGACGCTTTGTAGTGAACACCAAGCGGCTGATTGTGGACGAGGAGTTCCTGCCGTTCCCACGCGAGCACTTCGACCTCATTATGAGTTCTCTGAGCATGCATTGGGTGAACGACCTCTCGAGCACCTTCACACAAGTATGCAGGCGCTCGTCTTCATTTAGACGTGAAGTCGGTTTCTCATGCGTGTCTGCAGATCAAGGACTCGCTTAAGCCTGATGGCGCGTTCATCGGCGCGGTTCTCGGAGGCGATTCGCTTCAAGAGCTGCGCAGCGCTTTCATCCTCGCCGACCAGGAGCGTCAGGGCGGCATTTCACCCCATATCTCACCCTTCATGAACGTCGCGGATGCTGGCAACCTGCTCACGAGCACGGGCTTCTCTCTCTGCACTGGTACTTGAGCAGATCCTAGTTCTTTCCGTAGCTCTTCACTTGGATACTTACCCGAGCCTCTCTGATTGCAGTGGACACGGATTTCATCGAGGTGCACTACCCCAACGCGCTTGTGCTCATGGAACACCTGCAGGGCATGGGCGAGAACAACGCCGTGCTGTCCAAGGGCCGACCGGCGACGCGCGAGTCGCTGCTAGCGGCCGCAGCCATCTACCAGCAAATGTACGCCAATTCAGACGGCAGCGTGCCCGCCACCTTCCAGGTCATCTACATGATCGGATGGGCACCGCACGAGTCGCAGCAGGTTCCTCTGCGCCGTGGGTCCGCTCAACGGTCGCTCAAGGAGCTTGGCAAGTCCTCGTAACTCTCAATCCCATCGCATTCGAGCGTAACCCCATGCGCATAACCTTTTTCAGATTTTGAAAATTTCTCAATTGGCGCGTAACCATAACCCCAAGGGCAAGTGGCAAATGGCGCATGAGCCGCGCGGATGGACGCCGCTGGGCGGCCAGCAGCTCTTCCAGCCTGCGCCGACGCAGCCACCGTCGCTGCCCATGGGTCCAGGTGTGGGCTTGGACGAGTTCCCTGTCTTACGCCTGCTACCGTCTCCGCCCTCGCTCTTCTCGAGTCCAGAGCTCAACGGCCGGCAGATGATGTCGCCACCAGCGCTGGAAGCGGCAGGAATGCTCTTGAACACACGTACTGGAGCGAGAGGAGTAAATAGCGGCGTATCGACGAACGGATATACGGTGCGGCCTGGCATGGCTATTGTGCCTGCGCAGTACCGCCAGCAAGAGTACATGACCGACCCAACGCTGTCACCATTCCGCCAGCCGCAACAGCCTTCACGAGTGAATAACAAGCGCCAGCGGCCTGTGACTAGTGAAGAAGGCACAACTTGGCGTAATAATCAAGTGCAGGAGCCACAACGGTTGTATCAGCAGCTTCAAAGACAGCAACTGCAGGAACAAACGCAGCAAGAACAACAGCAACGTAGTGCTCAAATGCAACAGCAGCGTGAACTCCAAAGGCAGCAGCAGCAGTCAAGACAGCAATATCCTCAGATGCAGCAACAGCAGTTCAGACAGCAGACTTCTCAATCTCAGATACAGTTATTACAGCAGCAACAGCGGCAGGAGGTTCAAAGCAGACAACAGCAGCAGCAATTCCAGATTCAGCAACAGCAAGAATTGCAGCGGCTTCAGCAGCAAATCCAGCTCCAGAGGCAACAGCAAGAACTCCAGAAGGAACAACAGCGTCAACTGCAACAACAGCACCGACTACTTCAGCAGCAGCAGGAAATGGATCAAGAGCAGGAAGACCGAATTAAAGCGCATTTTGGGTCCAGGATCTGGTCCAATGAACAGCACCAGTCTCGAGCCGCTTCAGCTATTGATCCGCATTTCCAGCCGCTGCATATCCAAACACAACATTTCCGCTCTTTCCCGTCGCTGAACGAGTCAGAGATCTCGCCTCAGAGGTTTCGGAATGTTGGGATGTTCCGGTCGTCGATTGAACAGCAGCGAATACCTCAGCAACAACAGTTCCAGTCGTTCGCTTTCTTAGCGGACCACTCGACGACCCAGCCGCAGAAACGATCACCAATGACGATGTCGTACGAACCGAGTTTTCAGCAGAGCGGATTCGTCTCCAGCGATAATCAGTCTGTAACGAATCAAGCCTCTTCACACTTAGACGCCCATCACTTTTCGTCGGAAGGGATGCAATGGTCGACGAATGAGGAACCAATAGTGCCCGTGAGCTGTGCTTCTTCTTCAGGTGCAGAATCAAGACTCACTGGATCATTTAGGATCGACGAGCTACTATCTGCAGCTAGCGCCATGGACGACCCGCTTTCACCGTCCCACAACTATTCCGCTAACTGCAAAGCACCGACGGCTAGCGAAGAACCACGAGCGGTGGAGGTCCCAAAGTGGCCTCTTCTTAACACTACGACACTGGCGTCGTCCTTTTCAGCAAGCCCAACATGGCAGATTCCGCAAGCAAGCAAAGTCAATCTTCACAATGCCCACATTATGCAGAGAAGCACGATTCCTGGGGTCCTTCTAGCTTCCGTAGCGATCAATCGACTGCAAGAGCAGATTAGGACCCCAAGCGAAGAGACGAGAGACAAAGCCAAGTCCAAGCCGCGGCCCCGACCACTCAAAAAGTCTATGTCTGTAGATCAGCCACCGATGCCATCATCTCCTGAATGGGTTGTTCCTGGTGGATTCTCTCCCTTTGGTAATGCGCTCCAGAGTCGTCTGACTGTCGAATCACCAGCCGACGACAGAATGCGTATCGAGTCACTACTGAAGACGAAAGGCGAACCAACCAAGCGCAAGAGCAAAGCCAAACCAAGAACGAATAAGAATCAGTCACTTCCTGCTTCGCGAAGCGTAAGCTCCGCTACTACTCCGACAGCAACATTTAGCCTCGGTCCATTGTCAGCGCCAGCGATATCCCCAACTAACGACCAGCAATCAGTGGCTGACGTTTCGAAGCAAGCAGCACCAGCTCTGCAAGTGGCCCAAGAACTAGCACCAACTGAGGACGTGAACAGACCACCGGCAGTGAACCCGACCGTCCTGATCTTCTGTAGACGTGATTTTATGCGATATCAGGCTGTTAAACTGTGGAAAAAGTACGAAGAGAAGAAAAAAAAGCGAGAGTTGGTATCGGCCCGTACCACTGGAAAACGACGACGCTATCTGAATTCAAGAAATGAAGAGGCCGCAGCAATCACTCAGGTATGACTGCAAAGGGTTTAGATTCCCTATCGTTAGCACTCGTAATAACTTTAATGATTCTGCGAGAAGCCTATAGCACAACCAGAACCGACGGAGAAAATCGCGAAGGTCGACGATGAGGAAGCGTCCGCTCCAATGTCGGATAAGCCGGAGGCACCTGCGCCATCTCCTACCAACGGTTCGCCAATACCGAATGTGGATTAAATATATGTGGTACTGTCGTGTCAGATCAACTCAATGACAGTGAAGACACTGGGCTCTCGTCCTGGGGCTCGAGTGATTTCGTCTCCCGCGGCAACTTCTCATGTGATTGTAACACATTGGACTTGCGCTTTGGAGTGAGAATCGTCTATGACTGGACACTTAATTGGTGCCAAGCATTCGTCTTCTGAAGCATCCAGCAAGTCCAAGACAATGGTTTCCACAGGCGTCACATCTCGCTCAAAAAGCAGCGCGATGACTGGACGAGGCTTCTGCGTCTGTTGCAAAAGATAGACGCATTGCTTGAACACATGAACGTGGGGATACGCGTCAGCGTGTGAGAGTCCGGCCATTACCGTGTCGTTCACAAAGCCCAAAAAGAGTTGTGTCTTCGTCAGTTCCTGTAAGAACTGTCTTGACATCTCTGGTCTTGTTTTGCACAAGGCATCACTATCAAATGTGACAGACAACGTGGTGCTTGATGTGCGACGCCCATGCGAGTCGACGTGTTCCGCTACGCGAATGAATCTGTTAAAATCCTGGAGAATGGAAGTCAGCGCGAAGGCAAACGCACTGCGTACGTCATTCACCCAGGGCAACAGCTCGTTACATATGTCAATTTGCTCATGAGGGACCATCGACATTTCTAGTAACCTCTGCTCTGCGTAAGAAGCCCCGCAAGCACGCGGCAGCGCTTGACGAAAAGCGAGTCGCAGCGGTCGGTCTCCCAAACGAATCCGATCCACGACAGCTTGAAACGTCCACTTGACACATGATTCACCGTTGATGCCAACCAACAAACTACCTGGGAAGATCACGGCTGACTGCTCTGCAGGACCTGGCAGTCCATTGTCCTGACGCGGTAATGCCTTCACAATCGCAGGCGCTTGTTTTGAATAGTTCTCACCACCCTGACGAAGCACGAGATCATGCGTCGACTCGAACGTGATCCCAAGCTACGTAGCAATCTGTCTTAAGTAAACAAGTAATACGAGTATCATAGAGATGTAAAACGTACTTTGCTCTCAGCAAATGCGACTTCAACTGTTTCACCCTCGAGCTTCTTCAATGGAACCTGTCGAGAGACGGATGGTACGCTCGTGATCACCGGTCGAGGGACAATGTCTGCCAGTGCAAGCAAAAGTGCATCCATGTCTTTTGAAGGCAAGCGAGGGAGTCGGAAATCGATGGGTGAGTCGTCCACACGCGAAATGATCGGCGTGACGACCTTGTCTTTATCAAGATGAATGACGACACAGGAAGCGAACACATCTGCGCCAACACGTGTGGCCAAGGAGCTGGTGTGGAGACCAATTAAATAGGGAACTGGTGCCTGGGCATGAATTGTACGCATTAGATTGAAGTGATCAGGTCAAAAGTGCATGATCTTACCTGCAGATACTCAATGAGCTGAACTGGCAGCAGCGGAATGTACACGTGAGGCCACGTGAATGGGAAGAGCAGAGCGCAAAGAGCTTCGCTTACTGGAGTCAGGAGACCCAAATGCTGCAGCAACAAGCACCGAATAAGCCAGAAACATTATACAAAGCAAACTCGAGGCAATACCTTGGAATGCAGTAACAGGCGTTGCTCCAGCAGCATGCAGTTGAGAATGTACAGCACGTTCTTGAGACTCAGGCACTGGAACAGCACTTGGAAGCAATAGTCGTCCACATGCGCGACTTTTCCACGATGTACATGATACTGGAAGAGATCGTACCCTCGAACGCGCACTTGCAGAAGCGATCCGACTTGAGGGCGGATCGAGTTCTGCACGAGCTGATTGAGAGCGACGTCCATTCGGTGCCGGAAACTGAGTGCAGTGAAGTCATCAGGCTGCTGGTGATAGCTGCGGTAGATCCAGCTACAGCCTCGATCGTTCAGCCCCTTGATGCTAATCAGGCAGCAGCGATGACACGCACCTTACGATCTCCTTGAACAGCGATACGAACGGATGGTGCGAGATCAGACAGAACACCACGCCACGGTAACTGCGCATCTCTTCCTGTTGATTCAGAAGCGGCGACCAGTCGTCCACACACTGTAGCGCAAAGCCATAGGCTCGCAAACCGTCGCCGGCCGTGAGTGAAAAGGAGAAGAAATGCGGCTCTTGGGACGCTATCGCAGTGCCTCCCGGAACACAAAACTGCAGTTCGCCCATCCTTAGTCACTCTGTACATTGCGATTGCAGTGGATCCACGTACATAGGCCAGACCAGGCGGCAGTGGAAAGTCCTCGCGGTCCTGTTCGGGAATGCGCTGTGCGATCTGGCGGTGCGCCGCCTGCTGATTGGAGTCTGGCAGCGCCAGCGGCTCATCTGTCGTCCGTACAGAGAAGCTTCAGTATGTGACCTGTCTCGTTCTGTCAGCAGAGACCATGGAGCCCCCAGAGCGCACCTGTGGCTGCGTCCACGCACACGACGTAGTCCACGAGGCGCCGCGCAGCCATTGCCCTCGCTCAAGTTGCGAATGTGTGTGTGTCGCAGGAAATGAGTTGACCATCACTCTGGATTCCCAAGAGTCCTTGGGGATCCACAACTGGTGGCCGGAGCTTTCAGCCCCGGTGCAATCTCTCAGTGGTAAGAGCAGGGATAATGTGGCGGAACGTTGTTGGAAGTAGATTTTTTTCTGTTAATGGCGTGCTTGGCAATCAAGCAGTGTGTGCCTTTGGAATCGTGAGTGAAGATAAATATCAATTGCGTGGTGGATTGGCTGATGTTTGGTTGGTGCTGACAGCTTGGTTTTGCACCAGCTCGAACAGACCCTGGTAGTGGATTCGCTTACCATCAGTTGCTGTCGAAAGGCTGGAGGGCAAGCTCTGGAGATACGAGCTGCTCCAGTGACTCGGATTTCATTCGCCTTTCGGCTGCGTGCCCATTGCAGAGGATCGCTTGCACTGTGGATATGTATCGCTTCTTGCACGTTGCGATCTGCTCAGCACCCTTAGGCCTCTGACAACGTTAATTGCCTGTACGCACGCCCTCTTTCCATGGTTTTGTATGTGTGGGTGATCTGCCAGATTGAATAGAGCAACCGTGTCAACTGGTCACCTGTCGCAGTTGGAGAGGACTTCCCACGTAGACCTCGTGAGTCCAGAAAAATTACGAACGCCCAGCCACCTCTTTGTCGAGTTTAATCAAACGAGCAGGGAGTCATGGGTGCACTTACAGGGGGTGGTGGCATTGGTTTACGCATCGTGGCGGGGGTGAACGGGCATCACTCTCAGCGGCTTCAAGCAAGTCAGATTGTATCGGGGCCACCAAGTTTACGGCTTTCGATTACATCCCGAACTCAAGCTGCTGTGGCTGCCGGGCGACCTCAACAACAAAATTTGTCAACGATTCTCTCCGACGACGAGCTTGCTGTACTTGACGAGTCTCGTATTCCAACTCGTCCACCTGTGGAACTCGCCGAGGGCATTGCGTTGTCTGCGGCACGGCCGCTAGCGCAGCTTGGTCGTGTGAAGGTGTGTGTAGTATGCGAAATGGCTTTCGCAGACAACGAATGATTACCTTGCCTCTGTCGGCCTTGATACTCACGGTAAGTCCGTACACGCAGATCAACTTCGTTTCATGCTGACAATTTTCTCCAGGCAATGAAGAAGCACCTCGCACCACCATCAACCGGAATCTCGCATCATGTGCTGCGGCAGTACGACGCGTCAACGATTGACTCTCGGCTACCAGGACTAATTCTGTATCCTCCAGGTATGTGAACAGAGGTTTTCTCCTGGACCCTCATGCAGCCGATTATACTCACAAGTACCGGCAGGAATTTCACGGCAGGCAGTCGCATGTAACTCTTCTACTGTGTGGAAGCTGTCACGACTGCTTGATCAAGCAGAATTCGAACCGCGACTTCTTCATTGGCTGGTACGACGAGGTAGCCCTCTCCTGGTTGGACGAGCTAATAATTGCTTTTTTAACTCCGTGCGTATCAATGACGTCAATCGCCGGAGGGAGGCAGCGGTGCATCCGTTACGTCGTCCGGGATACGGCAGTTCCACTTGTCACCATGCTACCTGAAACTCTGCCGATTGTATTACAGTTGCCATGGTTGGCGCAATGCTAAACCAACCTGGTGAGCTTCCACCAGCCCGGAGATCGATTCCAGAGAAATGGGCGTGTGGCCTCGATGTATCAACGTACTCGGAAACCCGAACAAGATCGCATTCGAGTCTCTGGAGCCTGACACTGGATGCGCGTGTGAGGAGGACTGCTGGTTCGACCTCTGCACCAACTCACGACAGCGCGTCTTCTGCACCGCAGACACTTGCGCAAAACGCGGTAAATGTGGGAATTCAGTACCTCTGACGGCACCTATCTACCTGGTTTACAACCCGCCGACGCTCGGGAATGGCGTACGTGTTGCCAAGCGCATCGAGAGTGGGGTGATTGTCGGTAAAAATTCGGAGTGTTAAAGATGAAACAAGTAACAGACGAAATTTCACGATCTCACTACGTCGTGAAGCTGGAAGCCGCGCCTTACGACTCCCATACCGCTACCGCGTTCATATGTGCATCACACCGGGGAAGTATCATACGGTTTGCCAACCATTCCTGCCGTGCAGCAGCACGATTTCAGGAGTTATCGCACGGTGACAACCTAATTGTAGCCGCAGTGACGGCGCGTGTTGTAAACCAAGGACAACCACTGACTGTAGACTATGGAGGTCGTCTGTGGTTTATCTGCCATTGTGGAGAGAGCAATTGTAGAAGACCGAGGTAATCGAATGAAGTAGCCATTCATCGCGTAGCTTTCACTAGTAGCTTCACACAATTGTACCTGACGCAGCCACGATGGTTTTGAATAATAACGCAGCTACTAACGCAAGCAGCAAAGCAGCCCCTTTGCGCTTCACGTCTCTCGTGGCTGGTCATCATCGTCAAGAACCCGAGCTTGTCTGACACAGGAGAGACAACCACTCTGGGCTGTCAACTATCAGCCTTCGGCTCGGAGCGACAACCACTCAGGTAATCGACAATCAATCTTCACCTTGCCACCATGCTATCGGCTAAAATAGGGCATGCACATGCATTCCCTCCAAAACCGAAGATAAAACTCGCACTCCTTGCGGCTATATTAGGAAACATACACTCTTAACGTTCATGCCACATGCATACACTCGGACATTCATTCCCATAATTTTCCTGTTCTTCAGAGGGACTCCAGCTCTCAGCAACCGCTGAGATAACCATGGCTTTCCGAATCGCGGGACTTCCACCGCGATCGAGCTCACAGCTCTGCAGAAGAAGACGAAAAATTGGTCAGACCGCCCAGAACTTTTTATGCCTTCGCTCTGCTGTCGCTCACAGGCCTGCGCCGCCACTGAAGAACCCCGAGCGCGCGACGTCCTTCAACCTCAGCTCATCAACAATCTTGTTCGCCTCGAGGCTCCTGTTGAACTGTCTGGCAGTTGGGATGGCCACGTCTACGTGCGCCTCGGTCGCAATACGAAGCACCTCACCACGGGGATTCCAGCGAGTTCTCTAAGGATGATGGCGCTGCACACTGGTGTCATCTGGCCCAGACAGTCTGGCCCGTCCGTCGACGGAACCCGGCGTGCGATCCTCGAGGATCCTGACGGTCAATGGATTCCGTTCTGGCGTCTGACGCAATCCACGGTGAACCTCAACGACGAAGACTGCGAGCGGCCGCTGCTTTCTGTGTTTCGGTTCGTCCGTCTTTCGTCCTACTACGTCGCGGCGCCTCGAGACGACCAGTGATTCATCCGCAGGACGTCAGACGTCCGCCTCTGCGGTCAGGTCCTCACGTACTTCAAGATCGGCCAACTCACCGACCGTGAAGGATTGGTCATTGAGCCTGGCTCAGCGAATGTATGCCACGTTGAGGTCCGCGGCTTGACGACGGAACGCCGCGTTGTCGGCAACTCACTCGACGAGATCAAGACAAGCTTTGCCACGGGCGAACAATTCGTGCTCGGCTACTACCATGGCATCCCGGGCCGTTTGCCACGTCCTGAGCGCCGGTGATCACAGCGTCGGAAGCTGGAGCAACAGCGTTGTGCCGTCGCTTGCTGTTTGCGTTTTCAGACTCGGGCGCGCCCAACCGATCCACAATTCATATCACCAGTAGCGATTTGGTCGTTCTAATCCTCCCCAGTGGCAATTGTACGTCGGTCAATCCGCTCCAAATCATCCAGG
>JAADVW010000726.1:0-16873 GCA_023335875.1 Elongisporangium prolatum | reverse complement strand
TAGTGCTTAATAGTATGTAGGTCGACTTTGTGCCTGTGAGAGTTTGTACCTAAAGTACAGTGATACCGTAATAGTACTAAGTATTATCGACAAAAAAGTGGTATCGTTTAAATAAGAAAAAAGAACAGAATCCGCTCATTGAAAAAAGAAAAAAGAGCACCGCCCACAGAGACATAAAAGGAAAAAGAAAGAAAGTGGGTTTGCGCTTGGGTGAATCCTTTGAATAATGATGTACCTCTGATGAGGAATATAGAAGTTGTGTAACAGTGTATGTGAAAGTACCTGCATGAAGAAAACCTCTACCACCGTATAATTTTTGGCCTGGTAATACTGGTACGAACTGGTATACGAACTGGTAATGCTCCTAACGATCTTATCGTAAGGTCAAGATGCCGCTCCAGCTTGTGCCGGTGGCTGCCTCCAGTTCACGTTGCAGTCACACGCCGCCCCCTTTCTTGTTTGATTGGCAGACAATGCTGCTGTAGCTTGTGGTGCTGGTTGTCGACAGCTGGCGCCGGTCATGATCTCGGGTCAGGAAGGTGTTCACGAAACCAGCGCCCGCGACGATCAGTCGCTCAATCACGGCGTTCTCCGGAATGACAGCGACGATCTTCGTGGCCACATTGCGGGGCGTCTTGACAGCGTTGAGCGTGCCCTTGAGCGCCATGTAGATGGCCATGGCCGATTTGCACTGATAGTCGCCGAACTTGACGTTCTTGATGCGCATGACTTCGGCGGCCGGGATGTTCAGGCCAGGGAACGCGGCCTTGGTGGCTTCATCGACAATGGTCTCGACGATTTCCAGCACGGCGTGCTTCGTCTTGCCGGCGTTTGTGACCGCATCGGTCTTGGAGGATGCCTGGGCCCCCGAAGCCAGCAGCGCGCGGCCCTTGACGGGTTCACATTGGAGACAGATTGTGTGCTGCCAGCCATCCACTCGGTATCGATTGAAAAGGTTGTGGTGCTCTTTCACTGTGACAGTAGCTCCGCAGTGCAAGCAATTCAGATCAAACGGTTGGTCTGGTCCCATGCCTGGCTTGGGTATCGCTGGCTTTGGTGTCACAGTGAGGCAGGATGGCGAGACCTCGATCGATGGCGGAGGAGGATCTTGAAACAACGCGGAGGATCGTAGAACTGGATCTATAAACGGAACCTGGTGGTGTGGGCATGCTCTCTGCTTCGTCTGCTCCATCTGGTTGCTGCTGTTCCAGGCCGTCGTAGTCTACGTCCTCATAGTACTCGCTCTCGGTCGAGCTGCCATCGTGTTCGTCCATTTGCAGCGTTCGCTGTACTGCAGACCCTCTTTCTAAGATCAATACGCTGTATCTGATAATGAGCAATAGTAAATAACAGCCAGGCTTTCTATTGTCTCTCTCTTGATAAAACATGCAGAAAGCTTCTCAGCTTCGTACTACTACGCAATCGAACGTTTGATTCTCTATTCAGAACAAAAACACTGCGACGGAGACAACAGTCGCAACGGCCGCACTCAGTGGAGCCAGGACGCCAGCGCCAGAGGACGAAGCGGTCGTCGAGTCCGCTGAGACCGTGTCTTGAGTTGTTGAGCCGGTCGTAGTGGCCGTCGAACCGGCCGCGATTGCCGAGTCGCTCGAGGAGATTCCGGTAGCAGTAGCAGTAGATCCGCTGGTCGTCGCTGTCGCCGTGGAGCTGCTGGCAGCCGTGGACGTGAGGCACTGGCCCACCATGTTGTTAAAGTACGCGGTCAGCGTCTGGTTCACGCCAGCGAGCTCCATCTCGCAGTCGGGCCAGGTCATGGCCGAGACTTTAGCTACGAATGCCTTGCATTCGGTGCATAGCGCAGTCTTCTGCTCGTCCGTTGGCGTGGCCGTGGTGTTGGCCACGTTGTAGCCTGTGGCGGTCGTGCACTCGGCGATCTCCGTGCCGAGCGTGTGCAGCTGTGGGCCGACCACAGCGTAGTCGCACTGGTCGGCAGCCGCGACAGCTGAAGCCAGGACAGCAAACATCATGAGCGAGGTCTTCATGATCGTTGAAAGAGTGGGTACGCAGTGCGAGGCCAGTTGCCGAATGACTCGCTCCCAAACGTCTGAAGCGTACCGCAGTTTGGAAAGCCGGCGGCCGGTCACGTCGCTTGAGAACCGCGGGAGCGGTGAACACGAGATGGAGCGAGCCATACAGTTGCGTGGTCAACGCCAAGCAGCCAGCATAATGGGTCACGAGATAAGGCCCATCCGGAGCATGACAAAGTCCAATGAAGGCGCGTGCTGGGTCGCGCATGCAACAGCTCGAGGCACGCGCCCCAGAGAGCCACAGAAACAGGCCAACAGCGATACAGAGACTTCGTGACGGAGACGTTTAGCGATCTCACTTGCACTGCGATCTGATTGGACGAGCGCACGTGGATGGCGTGATGGTAGCTGTCGCCGATGGAACACAAGCCTGTCTGTCTGTGGGATGATGATGACTGGCAGCATAGCAGAATTAAAACTCTAATAGCCAGATCACGTTCTGCATCAAATTCGAACAAGTGTTAATCCCTGACACGTGACACACGCCACTCGCCAATCAAACCCAAAAGACGTGTGCCACTTCAACATCGTGGCTTTCCCCCCGCGCGTGGCCTGGGCCAATGGCGGCCGCATTGATGATGGATAATACTATAAGCGAGTCCATGGCGCACCGCCCATTCGCAGCACGCAGTCACTTCTCGTCTCTCCAGCGGTACTCTGTCTTCTGTCTGAGTACCAAACCAGCGTACCGTAGCGTTCCGCAGGGCTGTCATAGCGACTGGTTGGCTCGAGGCACGAGCACACGTGTCGCTCTTGGTGATCTACTGGCAGCTGCTGTGTGTCCACACATCTCTGTGAAATTCTTCGGCGGCCAACGAGACCGCTACGCTGTCGTCTTGGAGCTATTAGACCGTCTGCTTGGGCTCTTTACAGAACCAAACAGCACCAACAGATTCTCATTCCCGCATTTGCTCGGCTTCGACCAAGTCTTCCTTCATCACCATGGCGCAAATGACCGTGATCCGCCTGGGCGTGCGTGGGCTGCAGGCTCTCTGCGGCTTCGCTGCCATGATCTTCGTCTCGCTCGGCTACATCGAGTTCACGTCAGGTCAGCTGTCCAGTGGCGCGGCCATTTACTCGTACTTGGCCAACTACACAGCCATCCTGTGCGGTCTCTACTACATCGTGGCGCTGCATATGCTGCAGCTGTCGCGCACCGGCGTGGTCAAGACCATGTACGCTCGCATCGTGGACCTGCTCATCGCCATCGCACTCGTGATCGCCGGCATCGTGCACACCAACTCGGAGGCGTACCAGAACTGCGATGCGTACAACCAGATGTTCGAGACGTACCACGGCTCGGCGCTCTTCCGCTGTGGCAATATGACAGTCGGCGTCATCTTCACATTCGTCACGGCCGGTCTCTTTGCTGTCTCGATCGTGTTGAGCTTCGTGGCCAACAGTGAACCTGCCGCCAGCCTAGCGAACGAGGAGGAGCCCTCGGCTGCGCGTGACTACGCTGCTGCTAGCACGCCGGTGACAAAGCCGACCGATGTGTTGCCGCCTGTGACAGCCGAGACCTACCACCCGCGTCTTCGTACAGCGCGACTCAGTGGCCGTGCCATCCAGTTCGTCTGCGCTCTTGTCGCGCTGGTTTGCACTGTCGTGGGCTACCGCCACTACTACACGGGCCAGTATCTGAGCCCGAAGGCCACGTACACCATTATCATCACGTACACGTGCATGCTGTACTCGCTGTGGCACATGGTCGTGGTCGAGAAGTTCATGCTCACGCGTCGTCCTAAGCTCAATGTGGAGCGCACGGTTGACGGCGTGTTGGCGCTGCTGCTGCTCGTGGCCGGTATCATCGTGGCCAGCTCGACGCAGGTGATGGATTGCGATGAGACCAACACAAGCTTCGCGCAGTATCACGGCGAGAATCTCTTCCGCTGCGGCAGCAAGAAGACTGGCATGGTCTTCAGCTTTATCACCATCGTAACGTACGCGCTGACACTGGGCTTGAGCTTCGTGCGTGGCGCACAGGAGGAGAACCTGCGCTACTCGATGATGACCGTCACGAGCACACACGATACCTCGGTCCAGGCCTAAGCGTTCGTCCTAGTACGTCCAGCTTATCAAGCCTACGGTCGTAAGACTGCTGTTCGTGTGGTGGGCAATTCAGTGCTGTAGCAGTCCATAACCGACCAAAACAATGATCTTGTCCTTTGATCTATGCAATAATTTTTGGTGGTTGAGTGTACCCATCTAGTTATATTTTCTGAGAATACGCGATTGATTCTCAGAAACAGGTCGGGTCAATGCGGAGTGAGGGTCAAAATCTAGTACAGTACTTGTGCCTTGAAGAAAGAGGTCGCCCAATCTGCTGGAAAGAGAAGTAACCGGTATGCTATTGCATAAGGAGACCGACAGCAATGATGTTCGCGTCTGGAAAAAAAAAGGACAAAAATTCTGGGTATACACTATATATTCTCAGAATATGGTGTATACCGTATGTATAGTCTCTTAGAAGATGGGGATACGGTGAGTGCGAGATTAAGCAAATGGCTGAGATCGCACATGATGATGGCAGTTCGACCGAGAGCGAGTATTACGAGGAGCTAGATGATGCTGAACCGCAATCCAGTGCCCCAGAGCCAGTGTCTGGTACACAGAATGAGCTTTTTGTGTCTGTTCTGCCTTCCAGCGAGCTCTTAGGTGTCGATGACAACCTCAACAACGCAGTCGCACCTGTCGCGCGACCAGACTCACGCACAGGGACGCGCAGTGAAGCGACAGAAGATGCAGCTGGCAGCAGCAGCAATGCTGCCGAGATGACCTTAGTACCAGTGGTAGAAGCACAGCCAACTCACCTCTCTACGGATGGCAAATGTATAGCCTGTACGGCAACGTTGCCTGAGCAGATTTCCGACATGGCGGTTTACCATCGATGCAAGTGCTGCAAGCTGCTGTATCCACCAAGAAGCTTCGTCAAAGGCCATTGCACTGGCTGCTTGATGTTTGCTCGCTGGTTATGCAGCGTCTGTGGGCGTGAGGGACTGTCAGCTCAGGATTTTACCAGGACCCAGCGCAAACAGAAAGTGCGCTCCTGCAAACAGTGCATCCAGAACAGAACCAAGTTAGCGGCGTCGGTCAAAGCAGCCAAGACGGAGAACCGAGAGGAGTCGGCAATCAAGAAGCTGAAGCGAGAGGTTGTGGAGCTCAAAGTCGCGCATCGCGCCATGAAAAAGCGCAATCCAAACGCGTTTGCTCCTGAAGACGCAGCGCGTTTTGCTGATTTGAAGAGGGAACTGAACGCGAAAACCAATCTACTGTTCCAGCATAAACGAAAATGCGCCGAGATTCGACTCAAGGCGAACAAGAAAGCCAAGAGATCGAAATCTGATAATCAGGACTGATACCAAATTCAATTCGTTCTTTACGGTACAATTTCTAACACGGCAACGACTGTTTTCTTCCGGGTTTGCTTGAATCGCACTTACTTGGAACCGATGCAAGCGATCGTTGCCGCAGATCGTGCGCTTGACCAGTCGCAGTCGAAATCCTTCAAAAGCGCCTCGTTGAGCTTGAATTCGGATCGCAAAGTGGACAGAGAAGCGATGATTTCGAGATCTCATTCCGCTTTGGCTGGGTTGGCCCCGATACTATCCACAGACAGCTTGTCGACATCAATATTCCTGATAATGAAGTTACCAGCACTTGTCACTCTTGTGGCGATCGCATTCACTGCGAGTGATGCTGCCAACTTTCGCCAGTTGCAAGACGGGGCCAGACGAATGGCCATGAAGACCCCGAATGTTCCTGTCAGTCTGGTCATCACCAACCTCATGACAACTGCACCCCGACCAGGAAAGCTCTGCTCGATTGGAAGTGCAACACTCCACGCGTATGTATGCTTTCAGCAGCGTCCAGATCACGCAGATGAAGCCTGAGACTGGAAGACCGAAAGCAAAACGCCGGCAAGGAATATTCGTCCGAGGAGGTCCCGGATCGCAGTAAATTCGACTCATTCGACCCCACAAAGGGCCTGTAAACTTTATTTGCCAATCGATTGTCAATAATATAGACAATAGGAATATATTCCTATTATGGTTGAAAGAGATGGAGGTGCGTATGTGGTGAAAATGAAATTGAGCTACACATCTGGCACGTTTACAAATCGTGGTGCATGGTGATCTTGTTGAGACGAATTTAAGTAAACTGACGTTCTGCTTGCTTCTTTCAAAGTTCTGGACCTTTTCCGTTGGATGAGCTGTATGATCACGTGAGATCTAAATATCAAGCGATCAAGTCAAAAAGTCTGGAGTTCCCACTCGTACGTCTGTTGCGATTGCTCGAAGCGAGAAGACTCATGCGAACGATGGCGTCGTGGACCAAGCACTCGTAAGCGAGAGGAGGATTTCGTTTACTCCAGAGGAAGGAGCCCAGGCTGCTCGCATCGCAAATCGAAAAACGAGATCTTGGTAATACCTATGCACGCAAGCCCAGGAGACCAGGACGCCAGGATGATGATCCAACATTAATCCAATTTTGGGAAACCAACGCGTATAAAATACAAATGAGACGGCCATGGACATTCGGAATGATTTGAATACGCAGAATTACTCAGTGGCGTTATGTGACGTCCGAGTACCAGCAGTTCAGCACTCGATGCTATCATCAATACATATAGGCTTTCACTGAAAGCCTTTCAGTGACAGAGTGGAAAATAATAAGGAAATCCAGTACGTTTGATATGTGATGTGGACCACAATACATTTTATAACGGTGACTCTCCTCATTGCGCTTATTGTGGGCCTTCCGCCGCACAAAAGACAGCATGCAAGGAATTTGCGCGAACTTGAAGTGGGATACCGAGGCAGATGACGAGTTAAAAGCAGCCGAATGCTCCTAGTGCTCAAAACAGGTCCATTACAAGTGCTCCAGCGTTACCGTGGTTTGTTTTGACGGGAAAGTACGATGTATTCTGCAACAACTACTTACTGTACTGTATGGTATATACTGTAAGATTAACCATTTTTTTACATTCAACCTTAGAAAGAGGTGCTATAGCACCTTCATCGACCATGGGCAGCAGCGCATCCACGATCGCGCGGCTCGCAGCCGAAGACGACGAGTCGCACGAATCCGATTCCGTTGATGGATTCCAGTTGATTCACGCCCAAACGCCAAGCGATCCAGACCACGATCGCTGTTCCCATGCAAATGCCAGCGTCATGGTCAAGCCAACCGCCTATAGCGAAAGGACCGAGAGTTCTTTTGAGTTGACTTCAAGGTTGCCGCATCAATCTATACAACTCATTAGATCAACAAAAGCACACGAACTGGGAGCCATCGATCCGTCATTCCATCGCCACCAAATCTGTCATTGTTGCAAGAACGCACAGGGCACCATCACGCGAGATATTATCCACACGGACTTTGCCATGGTGCGCGTCCGATTCTGCTCGTTGTGTCTGGAGAAGCGAGGACACGAGTTCATGGCTCTTGTGCGGACCATGAAGCAACCAGCGAAGACGACGTGCTCTGGATGCGGTCAAGAGAAACGTATGAAGGACTTTCACAAGCGACAGCAGATCTTGCGGCCGTGGGAGGAGTTGCCAGACGAACCGCATTTGTGTTTGGCGTGCTTGCCTCGCGGATTCGAGCATGATGAGGACGCTGTAGTGCCTCTGAAGCTGACATGCGTCGATTGTGGGCATGAGAAGACGCGTGCTGGCTTCGTGCGATCGCTCAAGGAGCTCGCTCTGAGTCTAAATGACGACTATTGTCGAATGGAGAAATGGATGCAGAACAGCGCGACGGCACTCGTGTGCGACGGCTGTCTCGTGGTGGCGGCTCATGCTGCTCAGCGTTTGTTGTGCGGCACGTGCAAGAATCGTTTCTCGAGGGTCAAGTTTTCAGCTGAACAGCGTGCGATTGCGAAAGAGGAAGACGAGAATCCTGGTCACTTGGGACGTGAACCTGTGTACACTTGTTCTAGCTGTGTGTCGAGAGGGCCGTTGTTGTCGTTGCAACAGAGGGCACGAGACTATTCCATGAATCTACAAGTTGAGTTTGCTATGCAATCAGCAAGACGTTTTATTTTTGATCACCGCGAAGTGCAGCAAACGCTCCATTCAGGTTGATGAACGCGGCAGAATGGTTTGGAGAATTGTTTTTGACCATGTGATTTATGAACTACTGTATTTGGTTGATACTTGTACTGGATGCTGAAGTCAATGTCTTACCGAGCGCAAACGTGTTTTTTCATTGTCCATAAACGCAATTTATTGTACTAATGATGCTTCTTGTGCATAATTTTGTCTTGGGCAATATATTGAAGAGCCCATCACATTTTCCGCTATCAAAGGTGTACCGGCACGGTAATATTGCGATTACCCGTCTGCATCACAAGGAGTATTCGGTAGCCACAATTTGCGTTCCGCGCATGCACCTCGACATGTCACATCATCTTTTGAGTTCAAGTGCACGCAACCTCTGAGATTCTAGTTCGTAGTTGAATGGGTGCAACATTGCCAGACTCAAGCTCGCCTGTTCGCTACCTTTCCAAGTTCAATCAAAGACATATCGTTGAACCCGTTGATATCACTTTCTTGTGGAGTCTATGTCAGAGTAAAACTCAGTCAGACACAACTTGATCGAGCGAGTGTTCGTAAACACCGGATACACCGCTGAATATTCCCTTGTTTGTGCGTCGAGCACAGCAATTGGTTCACACCATACACCCCAAGCTCTTCACACTTAAATATTTCAATACCGCAATTGACGAAAAATATGATTTCGTTCCTATGAGTCCATAGGTATCACAGTGCGTTCGGGGTCACAGTGCCTATGCGTCATACTCATTATTCCACGGGCCAAAAAATCTACAGTAGCCACAAGTCGCTTGGTATGCGACTTAATGTTTTACTGCCGGTTACTCCGCGTGTTGTCAAAGTCCATCACGGCAATAAGTATATTTTTGCATTTCTGTTATTTTGCTTCAGGCTTTCAACCTGTGAGTGACTGCTGCGACACATAGTGGTTTCGTGCTGTAACTGTGCGGTTCCGCTATCTGCAAGTAATGATCCTTGATAATTTGATTTCGACGCGTACTCATCAACGAGCATGTTGACTGCTTTCAATCGCTCCAACTCACAAGTTCCAGGTGGCTTCGTGGGTTTCGGCGTTAGCTTCAGGTTATGGACATACTGTCCAGACGCACCAACCTTATCATGCACATGATTGTGGACTTGGTCATCTTGTACGAGATCGCAAGCGGGACCATCGTCGATAGCGTTCTCATAGTATTTGTTCTCAGTCGAGCTGCCGTCGTCGAAGTTGTCACCGTTGATCATTGGTTTCGGAAATACCTGATCCCCTCTATCTATTAGTATTACCACAAAGAACTGGCGGAGAAGTTCAAGCCACCACCGTCTCGAGATACATGCTTTCCACCCACATGACAGAAGCCCTTATGAGCGCTTAACAAGAAGATCAAGTGAGCGAGATGATGATCGTTTTCTATCTACAGAGCGATCTCACAGCTATGGCAGTTTTGAATCGATGCATCGACGTTTCGTTCTCGAGAGTTAGTCCAGCACCGAAGAAAATGTGAACGAAGTCGGAGTCCATTTTATCCGTATCACCCTATATATATGAATTGCAAAAGACAAAACAGACATAGGCAAGGTTAGAAACGAAAAGTCACAAACGAAAACGCAAGTCTACGCGTACGCTGGTACAAGCAAAGTGGCATATGGCGGTCAAGAGTACGCCGAACCTTTCGCCGAGTTTTGTTTCTGTGCTTTGTTCTGACCCGTACGGAAATATTCAGACAGGATTGACGGACATTGGAGATCAATGGAAGACCCAGGAGCTCGGTTTCGTACGGCCGTGCGGTTCTTTCTAAATGTGACAACAAGCATTGCTTCCTGGCAAATACGCTTGAATGAAACACTTGATCGGCTCAAAATCTTCATGATTCGCAATAAAGTCCTATATTATCACAATTCTATAATTGATATGTTATACATGTTTTTTTACGGCTGGCGTCTTTGCTTGAACTTGACCGTAAAATTTAAAATCCCTACCGCAAGCATAATCGCTGTTTGACTTGACGTATACGATGGCGCAGCGATGATTTTATACAAATCTGCTCGTAATCGAGTGTTGCATAAAAGATATTCACAGCGTTTCCAGTTGTCTGCGGCTATAATTGAGCCATTTGGAAACTTTGCAGCACAAAGCTTTCAAAAACTGTAGCTGAATGATACGGACTCGATCAAGCGATATTGGTGAAATAGCCAGCTGAATCACAGATATACAGGTATTTATTGCTCCAGCCCGAAAAACGAGAGCTTTTGCAGCAACAGCAAAGAAAAATGTTCATTTGCGCAGCTCCAGAGGAGCAAGTCCGAATTTCTTGTTCGAACGCGGACGCTTGCTGAACGCTGTTTTGAGCATCCCACTGTGTATTCACTGATTTCTTCATATCCGGTTGCGTTTCCCACGCATTTAGAAGCGCGAACAATAAATCGTTTATGACAATAGCACTGCAATGCATGACAACGGGCAGCAAACCATAGCCTGCGCTTACCGGTATTGTTTTCGACAAGATATCGCAAAAGTGTCGTACATGCAAAATCATGTCGAGCTTTTATGCCCCCCCTTGACTTCATCGGTCTACATCGTCTTGGAAACGCATGGATGACACGATAACGAATAGCTGTCACCGATTCACCAGCCTTGTGCATTTTTTCTAGCATTGTCTTCAACAACGTGTCTATAAACCGCGCAATAATAGGTTAGTTCAACCTCATCAATTTAGATTTTGAATGATCTTTTCGTACTCAGGACGCTTGAACAGAAATCCCTAGCTGCACGGATAGTACGCTGTTAGCAGTGTTGTGATCTCAGGTAGAAAGCTACTGTATCTCCGAACCTTGCGCGCTTGATCCAGTTTTCCACGTGAATACTCGAAATAAATGCACGGCTCACTGTGTCGTCCACCCTATCCGAATGTCCTTGTAGCACCAGCCTGATGGAATGCACACCAAAACGCAAAAAATCATATTTGCGCGAGGATCCACGATATTGTTCCCTTGCCGATCGACGCCACGACCGCTGCGAAGCGGCGTCGCTTCGTCGTTTCCGCTTCAGTAGCTTCCATTCATGTCAGAATCACTACCATTCGCTTTTGCGCATGAATATGAATCGACAGACAGTATATCCATAACTGAGATCGGGTGCAAGCTGGCATGGCGACCGGCTCCACTCGAAGTGCGTTGCGTAGTTACTCGTTCTGGTTCACCAGTTCGCGACGATCGGGTCGATCCACTGCTTCAATTATTGTTAATGGAATTTGAGCTTGATGCATGTTTTAGTGCATTCATAGACGCCGTTGAACTGTTGGTTCCTTCGTTCTTGCGTCTCCGCTCCGTTCCCGTGAAGCTCTGGATCATATTGGGCCTTAACATATTCCGTACGACTAGTGGCCGTAGCTAGAAACTACACCCACGCCGATCGCATCAGCCACCCACGACCAAAAAATTCGCGACAACCGCCCAACTTCACCTCTAGCACGCCAAGTCACAACACCAATGCCGCCAATAGCAGCAACAGTGCCAGTGGAAGCCGATTGATGATAAAAGTTAGAACCTGGAATCATTTGGCAACGCCAGGACGCTACGGAACGACAATAGTAGTCGCTTTGGCAAGACTCGTTCACGGTGAGCGGGACATCAGTGGATACGTATCTGCTGGAAACGGTGCGCATTGTGCATCACAGCACTACGAAATTTCCACAATTTTCTACGAGCTACTGGATGGAGCGGACCCGGAATTAGCTGCGGACGCAGTCACTGCTGGTGCTGGTGCTGTTTCTGCGTTGGTTGCTGCCGAGCTGTGTGGATCCAGGCTTTTGGCGGTGACAGGACGCGTCTCCGTGATCGTGGGTTTAGTCTTCGTGTAATGCTTGCGCATTCACACGCGATGGAGTGATGTTTTATGACAACTGTGATAGACTTGAGCGCAAGCTGGAGCAGCTGCTGGGTGTCGTGCGGCCGACTCCGATTGTTATCGTGATCGATGGAGACGTTGAAGATATGAAAAGTATGGTTCAAGTGGTACAGAGGCCGCCTTCTAAAAGGGCGGCCTCAGTAAAAAAGCACGGGTTGACTCCACAGAAGGAGTAAGAGCCTCATCAAGGAGGAAACGGTCGATGGATGAAGGCTGGAGCGAAGGTCTGGGATCCACAGAAGAAAGAGTCGGCAGTCTGCAACCTGTAAGGAAGTGCGCAAGTGTCGAGAGGGCAGGATCTGCAAAAAAGTGCGCAGGTGTTGCGTGTGAAGTGAGTAGCGCAAGTGTCGAAGTGGTGGCGCCAGACGCAGTTGTTGCGGAGGTACGAGCCAGTGTAGACGCTAGTGTCAAGAAGACCGTCCGCAAGTACACGCGGAGGAAAGTCAGTGGTGAGGGCGCAGCGGAAGCAGCTGCGACACCGAAAGTGAAGAGAGCCGGGACGGCCTTAGGGCGTCCAAAGGGCATCAAGAACAAGCCAAAGAAGACCAGTTCTGCAGCAGTGGAAGCAGCGTCAGGTTTGAAGGCAACGCGCACGAAGGTGGATCAGCCATGAGCGCTGGAGACACCCAAGTGGCAAGGGCAGAAGAGATCGCGAGCTGGACGGCTGAACTGGCTGAGAACGAGGCCAATCAGAGCGCGCTCGAACCGAGACCAAACTGTGGGCGTCAATCAAGCGGCTGGTGTGAAGTTAATCATCAGTGGACGCTGGAGCGTGCAAGGCAACGCGCGGGCTGTGTGTGCAAGGAGATTAAGGCGACACACGAACGCGTGAAGAGCAGAGAAAGTGGAAGGCGCAAGGGCAAGCGTGTGCTGAAGGACAAGAGGCGGAACGGGAAGAGTAACTGGTGAGGTGTGGCGGGCTGTGTACTGTGCATTGGTGCACCGGTATTGCAGTGAGCTCAAGCTGGTGAAGTGCGAGAGTGCCTGAGAGGTGGAAAGCGCACTGAAGCTTGAGAGTCCATGTGCATAAGGTGTATCGGCTGCCTTGGCCGGACAAAAGACAGGATACAAAAGGGATTTTGCGGATCACAGGCCCACACTCACCAAGACCCAGGGATCGCTCTAGTTTGCGCTAAAGGAAGTTCAGTACACGTTACTTTTGTGACCTCAAATAGTCGGTTCGACTATTATTGAACCTTCGGTCTCTGCAAGTGACGCAACCCATTCCAAATCTGTGGATGACTTGGTTACCATGATACTAGTATCTATTGCTACTGCTCTCTCGTCCAATTCTACTCGAATGTTGGTTGCAGAATTGTGGGTCTATCCAATTCCATTTGGATATACATGAGGCGCTGGCCCTGATACGGACTTAATTTCTGTTTATTTCCTCTCTGGAGTCGGAAGAAAGCAGCTCCGAGAAGAGATCACTCTCTTCCACGAGCATTGGCAGCAGTTTGTCATTATGGCATGCCCGTCTACGCTTTGCGTGATCTATTCGGCCTACAATGTTGTCTACTTGAAACTCGATTCGGTGCAGCAAATCGTATTCGTTTTCGCCCTTCCACTCATGAAATTTACGCTTTAAAACGTAGTGGTTTGGACGACCAAACACATTGTCGAGTACATGCCTGGCGTGGCCGTTTTTTCGCTTGAAGGGTTTAATGCTTTCGACTTGACCAGATGCATGCAAAGCCAAGGATCGATAATACCATTTGTGGCATTTACTTTGTTTGATTCACTGGAATCTGTTTGCCTACCGCGATTTGACAGCCTAATCATCTCATGTGTATGAATTGAAATATAACGCGGCCAGAAAGGTTTTGTTGATACAATAATAGGTGGTCACACTTTACGCTTGATGAGGGAGCAAACACGTGTAATAGGCAATGTTAGGATCTGGAAATCTACGGTCTTGCCACGGCTCCGAACCTAAAACCTCTCTCTTCGCCCGGAAATCCTGGTCACGACTCCAGCTGGTGGCATACACCCTGGACGGACGTGGACTCAGCGACTCCAACCAGCGGCACTTCCGTAGAGGGGTTTACGTCTCGTGGCCTTTCTCCTCGAAGGAACTTTACCAGTCACCGACGTTAACACGCCGAGATGTCTCTCAACTCCGTGCTTTCTGACCTCGCGCAAGATCCACAATCCCACACACTCCCAGTACACGTACTCGCCCACTCACCACTCTCTCTGCACGAATGCACAGCTGCTGACGAGGCCTTGACGCTCGCGCTCCACGTGCTGGACATTCGGATCACACACACCGACGCCTATCACCCGCTTCTGCTCCTCGATCGCCTTCCGCAACTCGTCCGTCCAGCTAGTCACTCCGTCTGCACGTACCACGTGAGCTCTTGCCGTCGTCGCCGACGCACTGGCCTCACTGGTCTGCTGCTGTAGGTCTTGCTTTTCCTCTTGTTGTGCGACCTGTCGGGCCCGCTTCCCTGTCTTCTTCCGCACATACTTCCTCTTGCACTTCGGTGTCTCGACGGGCTGTTTGACAACACCTGGAGCACCCTCGCTGTCGTCCTCCGGATATACTCGCTCTTTACACTTTCTCTTGCCGCCACCGCTGACCGCTTGCTGATCACGATACTGCTCGTCCACTTGCTGCTGCTCTGCTTTCAGTTCCGCGGCCTCCGCACGCACGAACTCTTCCGCACCACACCGATCTCCGATCGTGGTCGTGTTTTAGGAAGTACCGCCCTCTCGGGCTCACTCCGCGTCTCCTCGCTCTCAACGGTCTCTTCTGGTTTCCTTCTTGTTCCTTCTGCCGTCTCCACGGAGTCACTGGCTCTGCGATTTTTGGTCGTACCGTGGCCGTCTGTATATTGGCCCGTTGAAGAGCCTCAACCGCGGTACTGACGTCAGACGCGTTACTATCGATGATGACCACCACTGGCGGAGACCAAGGTGCCCCGAGAAGCTCTTCAATGAGTCGCTCCAGCCTATTACAATACCACATCAAGACGACGAATGACGATTTATTATCAACAAATGTTCAAGCGTTCGAGTCGATCGACTTAAAGTAAAGAGCACCAGTTTACTGCCGATAATCGTCTTGTGCTGCGCCAAGTCGTTGGAGACGCAGTAATTGCTGGTGATGGTGTTTCTTTTGCGCTGGTTGCTGCCGAGCTGTATGGATCCAAGTTTTGGCTGACAGAAGACGAGCCTCCTTGGTTTTTCAAATGATATTGATGATGTGGCTTGATGCGCCTTCAAGTACTGTGGGTCTAGTCTGCATCATGACGAGTGAGTCGGTGTCTATTTTGGGTGGGTTTGTGTTGCTATAGAGAATGGAGGAGAGTTTTTGTTTTTGAATGGATAATAGCTTTGGTCGTCCTCGACCCCCACAGGCTGAGGACGAACGGCAATTCTGTCTGGTTGTCTTTGTTAGAGTCACAATCAATTTGGCATTTGCAACGTCATAGCTGTTAAAAGTCGCCCGTTTGTCCCAGCAGCGCCTTCGCCGACAGTCTTGCCTTTCACCTGGTCCGTTCGTGCTCATAGAACCTGCACTTCGTTTGCGCCATGACGTGGACCAGGCAAAACGCGACGCGGTCAACAGGAGGCAGAGAGCCTCGAAAATCAATTGCATTACGCGCTTCGCGAAAGACCGTTCGGATTGCGTATGATCCAAATGTCCTACCGGACATTTGGTCGATCGTCGACCATCAAGGCCCAGAAAACGCATACGAGTACAATGTCATTTGGGCTATGCAGAGCGATCCAAAACGTCGTGGGAATGGACTTGGGGCCACGTGCGCATTTGATAGCTGAGTTGAAGGAGTTGGAGGATCACATGGTCATCGTCAACAACCGGAAACGTCCCAAGACGCTGCGAGTAACTTACATTAGATGAATACTGCCGCAGCAAAGGTCCGGCTGTCGATTCGTGACGCTTACCATGGGCGTCGCGGCGTTTATGATCTGAAGTTAGTTGCTAGAGCGCTTGGTGGTGTCGAAAGAGTTTCTTCTGCGTTAACTGAAGCGTTTCTTGCTGTGCGCAATCGACGACACCCAAGTGACACCAGCCCAGAAGATCCAACACATAGTATGGGAGACTCTATTGCGCTTTGTCAGTTTGCTAACTCGCATATAAGTTAAACGTCGATGTCCCCAAGCAAGTAAGTGGCATTGATTTCGACACATCAAACCTTAGAAGGTTTGACGTGTCGAAATTTTGATGTGTCGAAATCAATGCCAAAGCTTTGAGTGATGCCGTCTGCAATAAGTCTCGCTTTGGAGCGACTAACTTTCCATTTGGTCGCTTTTGCATGTAAAGTCCCATCTGCATCCCATCTATTTATGATCCACGGCGCGGTCTTGCATATCGCCAAACACTTCATGGTCGGCAAATAATCACAGCTCAGCCTTCATTGCAGACTTCTCTTCAGCCTATCTGGTGACGCTTTGCAATCTAGAATGGTACTTGGTTCAGCTTCGTCACCTGTTTACGCTAAGAAAACGCTTTCATTTACATCAGCTGCACCATCTGTAAAATCGTCTGCTTCCTTCGCTTCTTCAGCGGTAACGGTTTCACGTGGTAACTCCTCATTCGCATGTCGTTTCCAAGGATTTTTGTCCTTGTTGCCTTTTGGCCCTTTACGCTTCTTTGTCGGAACTCATGACAATGATGCAGTGGATGGTCAACCTAAACTCTGGCACGATAATTCATTTACCTCGTTTAAATCTGACCTAGTTACGCCTTCAGTTGCAGCGAGCGCGTCGGGTGTGTTTCGCAATAAGCGTTCGAGATGGATAATGCGCTAGATCTCCATACTTCCATCTTTAGTAAACAGGTCCGTATGAAGACTTTTTGTCATTATTTAGTCAAATGAGAATTTCTACTTCATCAT
>JAADVW010000725.1:0-16874 GCA_023335875.1 Elongisporangium prolatum | reverse complement strand
CGAAAAGGCTCGCTCGAGTGGCAATATGGAAATACTCAAATGGTTACATGCCAACACAACGAACGTCGGCACCATCACCTTGCTGCACGCGATATGCTCGAGCTTTGGGAATAGCTGGCGACAACTCGTGCTTAATCTGCAGCGTTGAGAGTAAATTTATTTGACTGTAGACGTTTACATTGCTGTGGATGCGATGTACCCATCCGTGGATTTCGTTAAGTACGGTATTCAGGACTGTAATATCTTTTTTAGGGTATTTTATAGGGTGTACCTTTATCGATTTGAGGAGGGTATATGTATCTACAGTTGAATAATGAGGATGGGCATGTGTATCCAAGCGCCAGGTTGAGATTTTTCGATGGAGAGCCATTACACAAAACAGTAAATGCAGCAAGAACAACCAACAGGAAGACATCTCCAAGTCTTAGAGATGTCTAGAGTCTAAAATGATACTCCTGTACTGTACTGTATTGTTCCGGTTGCTTCTCCGTAAGGGGATGAAGAACAACAAGACTCAAGAGATGTCGCATGCTGTACCTGATGCGACAGTGCCACTGTACAGACTTTCAGCCATTCAAATCAGATTCCCGCAGGCGAGAGAGACAAGCCGGTCACCGGCAGTCCCGCACGCGTGTCCTCCCTCCTCGTATTTATCAATGGATCTCATTTGTGAAAGAACATGGCGCTTAGGACACAAGACGCATTCAAACCCCGAGAGCTCGCGATCGAGATCGCTGTGCGTGAGGGAAATATAAAGCTGCTGCATCTGTGGATGACTCGGTCGTTCGTTCCCCACAAAGAGGCCGTGATCCCGACGATTCTGGGCCTCTCGGTCGAGTACAAGCGTCTGGAAGTGCTGCAGTGGGCGCTTTTGACACAGCGAACGCTGGAAGCCAACAATACGCGCAGCTGCTGCTTGGGCCTGCCCAAAGGCACGCGATCGCTCAAGCACTGGAAGAGCGACGTGGATGAAGAACACACACGAACGGTTCGCGCGTTCGAGCGCATGTCAGAAGCTATGGACGATGCTGCGCTGTGTGGCTACCTGGAGTCGCTTCAGTGGGCGCACGCGAACGAAACGGATCGATGCTCCAGCAGTGCGATCGTGAGTGCGCTCACAAATGGTCATGTCCACGTGGCCAACTGGCTGCAAGAGAAATACCCAGCAGGTTACTTTGAGTACCCCATCGGCTGCTGTCTGAGTCTCGACATGGCCGACTGGTTTGCCAACCAGTATCGATGGGAAGACCAAGCGGCTAGAGATGCCTGGATCGACGACTGTATTCATCACGCAGCGTACCATAACCAACTGGACGTCATGGATTGTCTTGTCGAGAGTCGGCAGAGTATTCAATCTCCACATCCGCTCGATGTGGCAGCTTCGCGCGGCCATTTCGCGATGGTGCGACGTCTTAATCGAGCCCATGCCAAGGCGACGACTGCTGCTATGGACGACGCAGCAGCCAATGGCCATCTCGCGATCGTTCGCTGGCTACATAAGCATCGACGCGAAGGCTGCACAACCAGAGCGATGGACCGAGCTGCGGCTGGAAACCACTTGCGTGTGGTTCAGTGGTTGCACAAACACTGTACTGAAGGCTGCACACAAGACGCATTCGATGAAGCTGCAGGCAATGGACATTTAGAGATGATGCAATGGCTGCACGCGCATACCAAGTTTAAATACTGCACTGCCAAGGGCATCGAAAAGGTCCGCCGCATGGGCCACTTTGATATCTTGACGTGGCTGTATATGAACACCAAAAGTATCAACACGATAACGTTGCTGCAGGCAAGATGCTCGACGTGGAGACAAGCGATCCATGGATGGGTTGAAGATAAACTGGTCGCGTCTGTGTTTGGTGTGTACGATCACAATTAGATAAACTCTGATGGAGTATAACTTTAGTATTATGTTCATATTTTTTTATGTGAGTGACGATTAATGAGGTCTCTCTCTTGATGCTATCGTGAAGGCTGTATCAAAACCAGATTATCTGCTGTCTATACCTCGGGGCGTCGTTTGCTGTGGTAAGTGGTGCCTAGCAAATGGAACGACCTTCGCGTTGTAGACGCTTTTCCTTTGCGCCTGCAACGCAAGTGATAAGCGTCCTTAGCGAGTCTACCGTAAGTAAATGACGTAGTACTTCAGCGAAAATGCGTCCCCCCCATAGCAACCGAGTATGCGGTGAAGACATACTTGGTATACCGTTCAGCATGAGAGGAAATCCCGGCATTCAACTACTTATCATACTTTAGATACGTGCAATGTGGATATCATATATTCTTCGAAGGACATATTAATTAAGGAGTTTGGTAATTGATGATGTATGAGATCGGTATAGGCTTACCATCCACTGCGTCCATAAAATTCAACAGTTCCGTTATACAAAAATGTAATTCCGGAAATCGTGATTCCTCCCAAAGTTCCGAAAAACGCTGGCGATAACTCGAATCCCAATACGCTCATGTGATCATCACCTGTTTGAAGCACAGCCCTGATCTCTTTAAGAACTTGGAGTGATTTTTTCCTTTTCAACTCATCGTTTATGTCGACATATGAAGGCATCAACTCCAGTACCAAGCATTTGTTGCTGATCATTCCAATATGCCCATTCTGAATTTTCCAAATATTGTATAGCGGTAACAAAACCACCAACATCGGCATTGGGTTTGTGCACAAGCAGATAAGCAGAAGAAATCCTGGGACTGGTGCCTTTCCAAGCGCGATATACCAGCAAACACCCGCTAGAGAAAGCATAACTCCAGCAACGAAATGTATAGAAGCGGAAACACAAACCGAAGATTAACCTCTGTGATGTCGATCAATTGCTTGCGGAGCTCGTGCCATGCGATACAATTTTCCACTTTGGAGAAGTCAATTTGATGCGGACTCCTCTCACCCGTCTCATTTGGAATCCACGCACCACCAGATTTTGAAGTAGATGTCAAAGAATTCAAGGCATGCCAGTAATCCCACGTGAGCATGCCAATTGTAGACAAGTACTTGGCTCGACGTACATAGCTGTTCACCAAAGGCGGGACGGCGACGAAAATGCAGAACAACCAAAAGTTATAATCGTATGAGAAGGAGGAATATCTGGTGTCGTCCAGCTCGAAACTTGAGTCGGCATAATTTCAGTTACATTTATTCAATCGAGCCACCAATGGAGCAGGAGACTTCTGGAAATGATACCATTGTTGTAATAAAGCTTTGTTTATTTAGAACTTGTAGGTCAGCTGAATAACCGGATACGTTGTAAATTGTTGCGCACCAGACCTCGTCAACAGAGAATAGGAGAATTTGATTGTCGTAAGAGAATTCAAGAGTCTAAATGGGCAAACCTCGAGCAGTTGTTGGCTCATTAGCCAAACGCACACCCACAAAAAGACGCGCCATTTCATCGTCACTAGATGAGCTAAAGTTACTGCATGCTGGTAGCATCTGAACTGTTCCGTGATATTCGTGTAGTAGAGGTACCTTTACAAGATATCCGACGGTACTAACCAATAATCCCGAGTCGACAGACAGAAAACTCGTACAAATGATTATAAAGATGAAGATACGGCGGGCGACGGCAACAATCTTGGTCACTGCGAAGGATGTCACTTGCTTCCTTTGCGCATGCTGCAATACGTCGATCGGGTCAACTGGGTATAAGCGCATTCTTGATTCTTTGTCTCCAACATGATCATCATGAAACTCGGTCTGGCGCAATGTGGATGGAAAAACAAATTGAGCAAAGGAGGAATCTGCAGATGATTTGATTGTTCTCACGAAGTGAAGTCACATGGTCACGAACGCCCTCCCACGTCAAGCAAAACGTATCCACGTGCGTTTTATAGTGCGCACAGAATAAGACGGCCTTGGCATAATTCCAAATACCACCAAACTCAGGACTTTTCAAATGAAGTTGCACTTGAGCTGTCAGCGCTTGGATAAAGAATATTTCGTACACAAAAAGCCAATAGAATGTAACATCCCTCCCGCGTGAGTATTGAAAGTGGGCAATGTATCCAAGTATCACCAAACTCAAAACCCAGCAGCATCCAATATGTCCGATTGGCAGTTTGGAGAAATACTCTTCATAGTCCTGGTTGCTTCTCTTGGGAGAAACTACGTGGAGAACGTGATTGAACAGCCCAAGCGGGTAAAACAAAAGCCTCGATACCAGAACTCCAGCTGATCAAATTCAAACTCGTCCGGGCAATCGTTTGCACGATTCGGAGTCGAAGTACGGCAAAAAGGACTGTCGACCACGTTGTAGATGGTCTCGCTCGGGTGCATTTTGTAGTCGATCAAGCTGCGTTCACCGACACTAGATGTAACATACGATCGTCGTGTCTCTGTATCCGAAGCTATCAGCTCTTCGATTGTCGGAGTCACTGGCATCGCAAAATGTGTTGATGATGTTGATGCCATGCCTCTTCACCTGTCTTGAATCGAAATGAGCTGAGAAAAAAAAACTTCGTGCACTATCATTCCGAATGCGATGCTCGTCTACCCACAAATTTTTGAAACCAATAACGGCTCAGAATATTCTTCTGGTCACCGTTTCTTGCGTGGACGATAACGGCTCAAAAAATTCGTCGCGAAAGACGACCCTTAATGGCTTAGAAATTTCTCCCTGATTGGGCTTTTGGAGTGCATGTTTACTTTGACGTGGAAAATAATTGTTGGAGATTTTTCGTTCGGCAGGAAAGAAAAAAAATCGAATGTGAGCCCATGCTTATCAAATACCCTTGTGCTCATAAATCTTTGTGCAGCTTTGAATTAGTGAGCTTGAATATACCAGACATGGTTATGATTTTGATCAGCAATGTGGCTTGTAGGCGTTTGCGCTACAGTTAACAACCACCAATAAACTGCGGCAGCAAGCATGCACGATGCACGACCTTCTCTATTTTTCGAGTCGACCGGTAATAAACCAACTGTAGCCTAGAAATGGCTGTCAAGGGTTCTATTAACCGCGAGCGCGCAAACCAAGGTGGCCGCCAGCAGACTGTGGACATATAGGTAGCTCGATCTATCTGACTTACCGTAGGTAGGAAAAACAAACTGAACGAACTCATCACGAAAGCTCTGCTGTCGTCGGAGTCAAGTCGATCGTGGTGTGCGAGCAACGACAGCAAATGCAAGAAATAGAAGGTAAGCATTTGGTGGACTTAGCTACGCGGACGATCTCTGATACCCTATTGTTTGACTTCGATTTGTGCGTTCCTAGATATTCAAACGAAATCAAATGACATTAGACTATGAATCAATTACTTTAACGTAGAGAATGGTCAACACATTCTCTGACCTCGAGATGTTTACACGTACCAACCTCCACGAGCGTAAAACTCCACTTTCCCGTTGATAGGAAATGTGGTTGCTGAGAAAAGGATTGTCCCAATTGTCCTAAGAAATGAGGGTGACAATTCAAAGCCCCAAATGCTCAGGCGTTCGTCAGATGTTTCAAGCACGTTGTTAAATTCTTTGAGCACTCGAATGGCTCTTTCCTGATCTATATCAGCAATACGATCAGGCTCCATCATTTCCAGGTCTAAATGCTTTCTGCTGATCAAGCCAATATGGCTATATTGAATTTTCCAAATGTTGTAGAGGGGCAATAGAACTACCAGCATAGGCAACGAATTTAACTCAGACAGATAAATAGTAAAAAACCAGGAATTGGTGCTCAGCCAAGTGCGAAATTCCAGCATATAGTCGTGAGCGACCATACCAGTTCCAGCAAAGCAATAATCAGGATTGGGAGCACGACACGTAGGTTTTGGTTCGTATCGTCAACAAGTTGCTGGCGAAGCTTGTACCACGACAGACAATTCTCCACCCGAAAGAAATCAATTGGTGATATCGACCCATTAATCCTGATATTTTCATTGCCAAACATGGATTGTGTCGTAAAAGTGTTGAAAGCATCCCAGCTGTCCCACGTTTTCATAGCAATCGCGTAGAGGGATCTCGATCGGTGCACTGAGCTAATCGTAATTGTCGGAATGGTAATAAAGATGAAGAAACAAAAAATACGCGGCCAGTCTGAATTGTGAGCTAATCTGATATGGTCCATATCAGCGCTTGTGCTTGAATTCTCAGATAAAGTCGATTTTATTCCAACAACATCGGAACAAGGAGATCTGGAAATGACACCTTTGCAGCAAAGAAAATTTGTCTGTCGATCATCTCAAGATATACTCAGTGGGTCTTCGTCGGGCTTGATGTCTAAACTCGAAATGGTCTCAGAAAAAAAAATGCCGTGGTTCTTTAAGATACGTACGAGCTGAAACCATGGCGCATGACAATTTGGCTTCATATCTTTGTAAAGATGTAAGCTGATGTCAGTTCAGTGACAGAAAGCCTGCTTTCACATGTAAACGCTAGAATCGGATCAGTTCACGACTGAAATCATTTCCATAGATTTTCTAAGGGTTGAAAGTACCTCAGAAGAAGGCGAACGATTGAGCTACCCCGTCTGACTTTCGAGATAGTCGAAGGTAGTCCTGACAAAGATTTTAAATAGGTTTTAAGAATTGCAACAGCCTGAAAACTTTATGAAAGGCCACATTTTAGATTCATTTACAGTTTCGTCTCTACAAAAGGACCTTGTGACATTACTTTACCTAATCTGGAGGTCAAATGAACTCCACTCCGGACGGGATTGAAAACGGAATTCAAATGCATTGGTATTATAGCAGAGATAACCAGACTTCGGCTAGACATGAATATAATCTACTGTTTGCGAAATGCGTCACTGACAATATACAGGAAGTTTGCCAGTGGCCGTACAAATTACTATCACACTTATTTCATTCCCGTATACGGAGCGATTGTCACTTAAGTCGATAGAATCCCATTCACTTCGGAGCAATGGAGTTGGCAGTTACAACCCCGTCGAGCACCAAATTCTGTCAACTGCGCCACTATCTGTCCAAACCACTTTGATAGTATCAAGTTTTGTCATTTTTTCCTTGGAACCATGACTTTAATTCGCGGTCGATTGTGTACTGCTGCTCCACTTGCGGCCACCACCACGTCTTGCGATACGGTACGAACGGGACCAGTCACGCTGTGATACTAGATTACCAGTCTTGCTTTGGGAGGGGGGGGGGTCTCTCAGAATCAAGTTTGGACTGCTGCAGAGCGTAGTGGGTGTAGTTGGCATGAATCAGCATACGCAGCGTCTCGCGCGGCGTATAGGCCGACATATTGAACTGGATCTGATTCCAGCCTTCGTTCAGCCGCATTGGCATTACGCACGTAAACGACTTAAGTGTGCGTGGAGATCCGACATAACATTTCACCGCTAACTATTATGAAGCGGCAAGAATCTCGATCAGAACCATCGAAGTTCTCGCGTGATTTCCTTTCTTTTGACTGGGAACTCCGCTCTCGCGCTTGTGGTAAAGTTAACCAATTGTACTACCATACACAGGCATGTACAGGACACCAATTTTCAGAATCTAGATGCGCTATGACGCGTGAAGAGCTACATACGTTTTACCTGTTTGAAATCGGTTATTTGTGGAATCGTTTGCTATATCCTGTTCAGGAGTTTCCGCTGCCTTTCAATGTAGGTAGGTGGGCATTCCTTTGCATGGGACCACGGGTAGATTGCGGTGAAGGTCAATTGCGGTCAATCAGCAAGCTTTCGTCAGGCCCATTGAGTACGGACAGTTAGTCATTTTTCTTGCACAGCATACTTGGTCAAGAATGGGTGGCTGTGGTGTGCCGTGTGTGAAAGTGGGACGATGGCCACGCCGTTGGTCACGCTAAAAACATCATTCGCAAATTTTCCAAGCACACCTGCTATCCTACTTTCGTTTCGACACCACCAATCAAGCAGCCGATCATGCATCGTCACACTACGTCAACAATGCGTAAGGCGCTTTGCATGCAGTCTAGCACCGACTGTGAGCCTGCCAGCGGCCACCACGACATCCCCCAGCTCACCAACGCCAGCCGTCTAGAACACCCCGGTGGCAGTCGTGTGGGCGAGCTAGCCTTAATCGACAACGCCCATGGCTGCGGGGGTGGTCTCCTCAGCGACCGAAACGAAGTCATTATTCAACGCAAGCGTCATGGCGTCTATCTCCCAGTCACCATCAAAGAGCGTGACAGTCTCGAGGGAGATGGCGAGCACACGATGTCCATCGAGCAAGATCCCGGGGCGGCTGATGATGGGTCCACGAGCGCGGCAGCCAGCTTTGTCTCGTTCTGGAATGCTGGCGACGCCATGGTTAATGTCGGATAAGTCGCGCCCGACACTGACAAAGGCATCACCAACACCGCTAATCCAAGCCCTTCCCACGGAGCCGCGAACGCGCGGAGCGACGACCGCCAGCAGGGCGAGCTTGCGTTCGCTCATGCGCGAGCCCAAACGCAGATGTCAGTATGTTATGACGGGTACAAGATCGCACGTTATCACGTCTCGTCTCGTCGCGTCGCACCAGCTACCGCTGCAGCCACTACAGACGTAGGTGCCCTGCAAAGCTTTTCTTCATCGTCAAGACAAACAACTATGAGCGCTACGGTGCGCACGTCTGTCGCGACGCTGTCAGGGTAGCTGGTGTCCCGGCTGTAGTCATGATGCTTGCGATGAGTGACCAGGTGGCCACATGGGCACTGCGCAACATGAACATGACTGCTGACGCAATCTAGAACGCAGATAGCGCGGATTTCTACGCACCCGGGCATGGAGATCGTGCAGACAGGATTGAACCAAGATCAAGTTATCAACCGTGTCTACTGCATCCGCCATGCACACTATGGCGATGACATCTACGGAGTGGCTGAAGTGCCGCCTCTCTCGCTCGTTCACGGGATGACGTTGCAGTCCTTTCAATTATACCAATCGATGGTTGTCAATGGCAAACTAGAGCAAATCATGGGTTGGGCGCATCCCGCTTTCATCAAGCGAATCAAGTACAAAAGCAAGCACTGCTGACGGGACCTTTCGATGTGTGTCCACCAACTTTTTTCAGTGCATCATCCTGATGATGCATGACCACGCAAAGGACTTGTTCCTGCCCGTCTTCTACAATCTCGATTCGGGGTAGACGCAGGACATCTACTGGAACGTTCTCCAGGCTGTGATTGGCGCTGCCGACAAGAAGATTCAGCCAGAGTCCGTGGTGTGTGGCTTCGAGGCTGGTCTCGTCAATGCCGTTGCGGTACATTTTCCTTAGGCACGCGTAGTTGGATGCTTTTTTCACTTCAAGCAGGCAAACCGATTTAAGATGAAGCGGCTCGCAATCCACGAGCCGGAGATCAAGATCGCAATGTCGTCAGGGTTCCTCGACGTACTCACCGTCATCCCCCGAGACAAGATCAACTGCCCGGGAATTCGCTACGTGAGACGCGCCATCATGCAGACGTGTGCTGACGCCGGGCGGGCTTACTCTGCCCAAAAGTGGAAGCAATACTGGGCGTACTTTCGGGCAACTTGGCTTCGCACGTACAACCCTGAGACCTGGAATATTCACGAGGTACCCAAAACACTCGTCAGCCGGACAAACAATTCGCTGGAGCGGTTTAACCGCAAAATCAACATATCTGTGGGCGCTCCGCGTCGCAACCTACCTCGGTTTACCCTAGGCATCGACGAGCTGTCGAGAGAATGTGTTAAGCGGCTGGACGACATCATTGCTAGTCGTGCAAGCAAGCGCAGCCGCCGCACTCCAGAAAGGTACACACTCTCTGCTGTGCCCGAGCTACTCGGTGGAGATGATGATGATGGCAGCGGTGGAGAAGACACCGAAGCTAACGATACCGTCGACAAAGAAAGTGATGCAGCGAGTGGAGTTGAGAACGAAGGCGGCGAGAGCAAGTCACAATAGGAATACGATTATAAATTTGTGTTACCAGTCGCCTAGTAGTGCTTAAATAAAGCTGAATTGGAATGATCAAAGGATTTGGTCAGCTATTGCTGTGGTCACGATCAACTAAATTGGTCTTCAAAAAGCTTGACCGTGCGCTGACCTGACCTTTAAATGACCATCATTGTAGGTAACCGGACCACGTTTTATTCCAGAAGACAACAATGATGACTTGAATTTCTTAATGCGCATATCCTCGCTGGTGCCAGTTAATGACCAAGCTCGTACGGTCTTAAGTTCTCACATTAAGTACATGCAAGGGCGGGCCACATTTACACGGCAACGCATGGGCTGACCGTTTCAACCCCATCGAACGGCCAGTCCAGCCCGTATACCAAAGTTGAAACTTCATGGCCAAGCGCATCAAAACGACTGGGCGGTCTGCCATCCTGTGTCGGAGGAGATCGCCACGCCCACGCTACTCAAGAGCGTCTCGTTGGTCTGTCGTGCGCACGACCAATTGGAAGCTCTGCCTCACGTGGCTCAGCTGATCGACTCGTTTGCCGCCTCAATCTCGGATGAGTACACACTGGAATACGTGTCGATGTTTCTTCCCGATTGGCTTCGGCTTATGAATCGACTGAAGAGAACGAATGACTGGCGTGAGCAGTTCTTTTCGCAAGCAACGGCTGAAATCCGCGATCAAGCGAGCCATAAAGGAGCGTGGTTTCGCGGCATTCCACTGGTGGATGTCAGAGTACATGCCCGAACTTCAAGATGCAATTGTTCAGACTGTCTTTAACGAGGCAATCAAGGCCAATTTCTTTCCTGTCCTCACGTGGCTTCAGCAAAAGGGCAAAATTCCAAGACAGCGTCCTGATTTCGGTCGTTGCTGGGTGTCTTCGGCCAAAATGGCGTCCTGGCTTCATGAAAACACGGTAGGTCTCCCGCTGAGAGTCCGACTTCACCACAGCGTCTGCAAGTTGGATTTCGACTATATCAAATGGGCGCACTAACACCGAGAGGGGCTTATTCTGGTTCAAAACGAGTCCGTTCTCACGTGGATCAATCGATCAAGATATTGATATTCTGGAATGGTGGCACGAGAATCGGTCTGAGCGGTGCGCTCGCGACGCTTTGGATGATATCGTGAGTCGGAATCACTTGGCGATCGCGAAATGGGTGTATGAATACTACCCCAAGGGCTACTTTGTCGACCCAATCTCTGGCTCTCGAGATTTCGAGTTTGTCAAATGGCTCGCTCTTGAATATTCCTGGGAGAATGACGCTAACCGGTCGATTTGGACTACGAACAGCACGAAAGCTGTCACGAACCGTGATGACGCTGATCTGGAAGCGCTGAAGGTTTTACTGTCAGTTTCTCCTTACGGCACTGGTCTTGAGGCTACGCAAACGAGTGCGCGGCATGGGAATTTGAAGGCCGTTCAGTTATTAATTAATCACGGAGCCGCCGTGACAACAGAAGCCTCCGAGTCAGCTGCCCAAGGAGGTCACTTGGATTTATTGCAATTGTTGCACGAGAATGGCAAGCGAATTTCCGCACCTAACGCTATAGACGTTGCAGCAGCAAACAACCATATCAATGTTGTCAAGTGGCTTCACGCGAACCGGTTTGATAGATGCTCCGTAAATGCCATGGATCAGGCTGCAACCAGCGGTCATTTACAGATGTTTCAATGGTTGCATCGGAACAGATCCGAAGGCTGCACGACCAAAGCGATGGATGGGGCCGCATCGACATACCATCTCGCAGTTGTGCAGTGGCTCCACGCAAATCGATCCGAAGGCTGCACAATTAAAGCCATGGACAAGGCTGCCGAACACAAACATTTGGACATTGTGAAATTTCTTCACGCCAATCGACACGAAGGATGTACAACAAGTGCGATGGATATGGCTGCCTTTTACGGGCATCTTGCCATTGTGAAATGGTTACATGAGAATCGCACGGAAGGATGTATATCCAAAGCGATGAATCTGGCTTCTCGTTACAGCCGGTTCGATGTTGTAAAGTACTTACACGATGAGCACGGGGAAGAATTCACGCCGTACGTGCTGGAGAATGCAGCAACCAATGGTCACGCTGACATTCTAGAACTTGGGTTTCCCAATTTCGAAGGCGACTGCTTTGAGGATTTACTGCGCTACGCAGCTACGGAGGGACATTTCGCACTGTAAAGTTGCTCGCAATGAAGTACGATGCCTATTTTGATGCATGCGTGCTTTCTGACGTAGCTGATGCAGGCCATGTTGCGATAACGGAGTGGCTGATGCGATATTTGGTTACTAAAAACGATTTCGATATTGCCAGCCCGCTATTCGACAGGTCTTCGTTACCAAACGCTTAGTTTGCGCATTAATAATGTGCAAAGTCCAGGAGGTTACCCAATATGAAACTCGTTTTCCTCGAAAAATTGAGATTAAACTCGACCTCGTATGGTCGACCAGCTTCACTTGAATTTAATATCTTATTAATACGGCCGTCTGTCAGATTCAAAACTGTGTGATCGAATAGAAATTCTTCACTGGGATTGCAAAGGCTCGAATACGCGCATAATATATTAAATCAGCTGCCTCCAGTACTTTACGACAACGGAACTGTTACAAAGGAAACCGTGCAATGGCCAGTGATTGCAATCTATTTCGCCTCCTCATCTCATTGTATAATTTTGGCTCTTCAGTAATACACAATTTCTCAATCTGCGAAATAAGGTGCCACTACTACTGAAGACTAGGATCTGGTTGCCGAGTCAGTACGTGAGACTGATGATGTATCAGCTTTTACCAGTACTTGTGGGGCATCCATCTTACTCACTGAGCGCCGTAAAGATGACCCCTTCACCTGAAGGCGACACTATCAAATTCTTTAGTTCGGACAGCAATTCAAAAGTTCTTGTTCGCAGAAATTGGTGCGGCGATAATGACGATTGCGAACGCAAATAGTAGCTGCAGTCGATTGGAGGTATCGTAAGTCGTGCAAGAGTGAAAAAGTAAAGAACCGTTTGGGCGATCCTTGCTACGGCAAATTTGCATTCTGAGGTACAATTGTGGCCAATGATGTAAAGCCGGAAGCTCTCCAGCCCAGTCGGCGTTGTTGCCAAATGTTGAAGTGAGCTAGACACAATATTCTGCAAAGACTATGGTATATACCTACACGGTATCTCGTTTCACACTTTTCGCAATGTCTCGACTCCCACGCGATGCATTGGATGGCTCCATTAAGCTAATGGACAGCAAGGCAAAACAAGAGGTTGAAAATCAACCAAACGAAGGGTGGTGAAGTGAAGTGCTTGCTATAGCTTTACGAATGCTGTTATAGTTTCACTTATGAGGAGCATATTGTAATCCTTATAAACTTACGTCGCTTTCTCATGCTGATATGTAGTGCATCATGATGCCAAACGAAACACTATCCAAATAAGCTTACAGCAAATACTGCGAGTACGTGTCTACTACGTAGTATTCAAACCTTGCATTCTTAAATCGTATATCACGTTTGTCTGCGGTTATCAGCAGTTCAATCGCTTTCAAAAGCTTGCTTCGCTTACGTCATTTATGCGAAGTTAGTGGTTGACGTACGAACTGACCTACTCGTGCCGTTAAAAATCGCTTTTGTTGAGCAGTAAATTATTCCGCCAACGAGGAAAACGCGAGACTGTCGTATACTGTAGGCAATACAGCGTATCCATTAAAGATCAGACAGCTAAAAGACTGAATCCATGTCGTAAGATTTCTTCGTAGCATGTGTAGCACTCAGCAACAACCACGGAAGATCGGCCACGCTTAAAGGTCTGTAAATGAACGCGTTGTCGACTGGATCTCTGGATGTTTCTTCGAGGTTCTTCAATAACCAATTCAAAACAGAGAACTGACCTGCGCTTGCGACTGTGTCATACACGTCGTCATCTTCACTAAAGATGCTGCCCTCCAGCACGAGAAAAAACACAACGCCAATAAGACAATCGGCTGTCGAATCGTGCCAGGTGTCGACGTCAAAGTCTGCATACGCTTCTTCCCATCCCCAGCGCAGCAGCGAAAGGTGGCCATTCATCATAGCATTCTTCAGCATTAAGTAAGTGCAGCAGACGCCAGCTTTGTCGTGCAGGTATTGAGCAATATCCAGCCTTCCGGTACATGCAACTTGTTCGATGGCATTCGAAGTACATCCTTCTGGGCGGTTCTCATGCAGCCACTTGACAACGTCCAAGTGACCGGCAGCAGCAGCTTTGGTCATCGCATCGGTCGTGCAACCCTCTGCACGATTTTCATGGAGCCACTGGACCATTTCAAGATGGCCATTTCCCGCAGCAGCATCCATTGCTTTACGCATACAACCTTCAGTACGATTTGTGTGCAACCATTGATCAACATCCAAATGGTTGGCTGCAGCTGCAAGGTCCATAGCTTGAGCTGTGCACCCTTCGCTGCGATTCTCATGAAGCCACTGTACAATACTCAGATGGCCATTCCATGCGGCTTCGTCAATTGCATTCATTGTAGCTCCTGTCCCTTGGTGGTGGAAAACTGGATCAACGAGAGATGTCCGTGTTGCGCTGCGATACTCATCGCACGTGCGCAGTCGGCAACTGGATGCATACTTAACAAGAACACAATCACATCTTGCGCATCTTCAACCTGAGCAGCACATTCAATAGACGCTTGAGTGAGTTTTCTTGACTTCCTCCTTCCATTCGAACTCTGAACAAAGCCACTCGACGATCTCCATATCACGGCATCCGACAATTGGATCGTCAAAGCACGACTTTGGATGATGATCAACCAGCCACTTCACATTAGAAGCTGTCCGAGTTAAATAGCTTCATCTAATGCCACAGCGCTGCACTGCTCCGTCATGTTGTCATGCCACCAGATCATTCTCCCATGCGTCCCTTTCGAATGAGCCACAAAAGCGTCGTCTCTTCACCGGAAAATTCGAATTGCGGTCGATGATGCGCATGTGCCCACTTCATAAACGCAAAGTCGATCTCGCCTTGCAACGAGTGGACCGGATGGGAATTCGTTTACCATTCAAACGTTCATGCAGCCAATAGCCGATCTCAGGCGATTCGCAGGGCGTAAAGCACAGAACTCTCTCTATACGCGAAGGGACGTTCCTGTCAGCATGCAGCCACTTGAGCACCTGGAGCTGTCGGTGCTTGATCGCCAGTCTGAAAATGTCCGAGTTCAGGTCTTTGTGCGCGTTGGGAAGATAGCGCTTGGTCCACCAGTCGAGAAGCTGCATGTCGCCATTCGCAATGACTTGTCCACTGCTCCCGCTTGAGCTGTTCCATGAGTCGCAGAGATCCGACCTTGTCGGCACTCTCTAAGTCCCAGAGCCCTTGGCTGCAGTCAATTGACGAGTCCACCAAAGAAGCCACACGCGGCAAACCAGTGATAGTCTTGCTTCTGCTGCAGATGACGGCCACGGCCTTCAGCACTGGCACCACTGGGACGCTGTTGCTGCTGATCATGGCCTTTGCACTGTGTCTTTTTCGTATATTTTAGTTAGTGTAAGACACACTATTTTGTGTCGTGGTAACTTGAAATAATGTTATTTTACACGGAAATTCCTTTCACGTACACCCGAACCTGCTCGTTCGTTGCACATAGTTTCCGTCGACTTGGGTGAGCGACCCAGCAGTATGAAGATATATAGGGCAATCATCGACGAGGAACTCTGTCCATCGAGCCTACACTGATCCACGTGGAGGGGGCTCACGTGCCTGAGCCATCACACAAGCTCCCAGATATCGTCCGGTGGAATTCTCATCCACCCATTTTGATTCAAAGTGGGATCGACAGTCTACCATGCAGTGGATCAGTATTGCTTGCAGCCTTGATCTTTATGGTAGAAGCTGCAATACTATACATTTCGTTGCCATTTCTTTATCCCAGAAGTGATCTCCTAAAGCATTCACAGCTCCATCCTGGAGCTGTGAATGATAATTGTGCTCCCATCTTGAACGTCAAGATGGGAAAAATCGTCAACTTAACGATCCCTCATGAGAAGGGACAAAGAACTGTCATCCTGAGGATCAGCCAATTGCAGGCGATACAGTATCGCATGCGTGACGCGTCAGACCTGACAGGGTGATGTGCATTATCACGACGCCATCAACAGTGCGAATGGTAAGCACAGGGGGAGATGGGGGCGGGTCGTTCCTTCACGCAGCTGGTCCACAGAGGAACTTACAGTACTAAGAGCTCCACTGACCTAGATGGATTAGAGATCCAGGACGTATTAGCATAGCTAAAATAAAAGCAGCGATCACTTGTAGACACATTACTGGAAATTCAACAGGACTCGCAGGCAGCCATATCGTAATATTAATTTTTAATTCAGTCTCTTTACCGCACAAGATTACTAAGTACGGTACAGAAACTTAATAATCGAGAAATTGGAGTCAGAATTAAAAAGGAGGATGCGTTGCTACTTATGATTTGCGACCGGCTGCATGTATAACTCAGCTCATGCGTGATTGGGAAGTGATACACACATCTTGTTGACCACAATGGACGCCTGGATTTAATCGTGATGAGCTGAGAAACGTGTTCCTGTCCATCAAGACCAAGATCTTTATTATTTTCTATAATTAAATATATTAATTTAATAAAATTCCTTGTCGGGTAAGTTCCGACCTGCGGAGACTCCCACAAAAGAAGCTCAGTTAGAGATGGATTCTGCACCTACCAGTCCTCACATGCACGTTGAATTACTGCGCAAAGACCTTGCAGCTGACTGGATGGATCAATCATTCCAATGGGGTCTTTTCCTCCAGTATCTGTGTGGATGAGAAGTGGCTCACAACGCATCGTTTGACAGATTCCTTCAAGATGCGCAAGAAAGACGGACCGTACACTTGCAGTGACCAATCAAAGGTACCACTGCCAACATACACCACTGGGCCGATCAGTCTCCGTTCTCACTCACTTTCCAATCTCCTCACCAGTGGTCAAGTGCCAGAGTTCGTCCTCGACTCTCTATCTCCAGACCCAAAAGCCATGGCGACTGCGACTGCCAAGAAGCCGTTCTTCAT
>JAADVW010000724.1:0-16900 GCA_023335875.1 Elongisporangium prolatum | reverse complement strand
ACACGCTTGGTCAGGGCGAGTTGTGCGGTCAGAACGATGGTACGAACGTGTGGAAGTACGATTACTGTCCTTCGGGCCAGACTTGCCAGCAGCAGGGCACCGACTTCCGCTGCAAGTAGGCTACGTCGCAGACGTCGTTGTGTCAATCGCGCCTTGATCTGTGAGCCTTCATGCACTTTGTTATCGTGCCATTAAGTTGCAATTTATGGAACATGAATAAAGTCAAATATCCATTCAGTTTCCAGATTATGGGGCAAATGAAGCACGAGGCTTCCTAGTGTTGTGGTAGTGGCTAGAGCCAAGTAAGAGGGTCGCTTCTAAGCCAAGAATGAAGGTTTTGAGTAAAGCACGTCTTCCGACATCCTCCGTTTCATTGTGAAGTCAGTAAATGTGTCCAATCATTTTTGCACTTAGAGCTCTTCTAAAAATAGAGAAAATTGAGCTTTTGGGTTGTTTGAAAGTGAACGACGGCAGCATTCTCGGTGTGAAGATCCATGAAGGTGAGCGAGTGAATGAGCTAAAGCAGATGATTAAGGCGAAGAACACGAAATTTAAATGCTTCGCGTGCCAGGATTTCATTGCAGGCGATTGCCAAAACATTCAGGGAATGCTTTCCAAATGAGAATCTTGTCTTGAAGAAAAAGTGGTCAGCACACAGAAAACAATATATGTCGCTGTGGAGTTGTCGCTAATAATTCCTAACTCAGGATCAGTGTTGGCCATCACTAACGAGTTTCGTCGGCATTCATGGAAATATAATGATTTGATAAAGGGCAACTTTATCCATATTTTGAGATGGGGGTTTGCTCGGCAAACTTCGCACAACTGGCGAATCATTTGAACATGCACCTTAATCAGATCTTCACATTAAAAGCGACGACGGACTGTGTACATATGAACAATCATGCATGAACAGTTTTGTCGAGTTTGATCTCATACGGATTTTACACAAAAATTATGTCATAATCCTTATGTGATTGACGTCCATTGGTGCAACATCAACTGTAAGGGTGACTCGATCTGCACCTGCCACTCCGACAGTGACGCGTAATGCAACCCATACACGCTCAGTCAGGGCGAGTTGTGTGACCAGATTGATGAAAATGTGTGTCCTTCGGGTTTGCGTACCCAGCTGGCTTCCACTCAGTAGCCTGTTGACTGAGCTGGCGCATTGGTCAGTGAATTTATTTGCATGATAAAGAATGGCTGAAGAGTCTCTGCAAGAATAATTGAACAACAATGAACATTTGTTGATTCCGATACACAATAATATAAAGTGTACTTTTAAGAAGTGGCTCAGTTGATGTACGTAGAATAGTTAATCCAGCACCTGGTGTTTCGAGAGTTTCGCATTTCTTAATTCAGCATCAGTGTCTATGGGAGAACCAAATTGTGCTGGCTGCATGGAAAACGTAGTTCTAACTTGAGCAGCTTTCATACTGAAAAGTAATTTTAAACTCGACCTTGACATCCTCACAAAAGCTCAAGGCCCTCAAAATAACATGAGCCCTCTCTGTTTCCGTTTTCATTTGTGCTGGTAGAAGCCGCCAATTCTCGGCCGAGCAAGCCTCAAGTAGGTTCACGTTTCACTGACAAGCTGGAGCGAATCGTCCGCTACATTAAAGTCTTTCCTGAGTAAGATGAGCTATATTTACGGAGATTGCATTGGTCTGGAACGCATCCAAACGTAGAAGAGCTCACTGCTGTGTGCGACGTCGTGACTGGTACAAAGTTCTTTGGCGTGTTTTAACGGTAGCCATGAAAACGCGCCAACACAAAGAACTTGGTCTGCGTGTCAGATTCACAGCTATAGACTGCAGTCATAGTTGTCTCAGCACCATGAAGTAGTATTTACCATACATCACTTTTCTTACTATTGTATCTGCTGATTCTGTAGTGCACCAGGTGAACGCACCTCGGGTATTAGAATTGGAATATCAAAGCTTGAAGTGATTACAAGAACATACTCATGCATATCTATAGTAGTATGGAGACGGACGATCTCCAACGTTGTATTGTACATTAAATAAGTGTATTCTATCCTACATTTGCACCAGTGGTAATGACTGGACGCCACGAAAACCTCTTTCAAAGATCTTCTATGTAGCGACGCGTACTGGTTTCCCACGGTTCGCTGGCGCGATCAAGGACGTCTTGTCTGTCGGCTCGAAACAAAGCGACGCATGCGTACCACAGCAAGATGCAACCCACTGCACTGGACCCGAACGAGTTCCCAACCCAGTAACATACAAGCTACGACCGACTCACTACGAACAACAGAACGACCATTGCTTAACGAAAGGTCCTCCTCCTGCCAATACATAGGAACCATGATGATGTGTGTGTTGTGGTGCCCGTACGCATGATACAGCAATCACAGCAGTCTGGGCGAGACCTGCTGCTTCTTCTCTTGATCAAAAGTCCTGGAACACGTCGTCGCCCCCTTCAGCCTGGTACAGGTCTCTGGACTGCAGCTTGAGCGAGACCACTGGCGCGCGGGTAAAGCCGTCGTCAAAGTTCTGCGTGCAGTCGCGTCCCTGGCAAAGCGGCACGATGGGCGGCGTCACTTGTCGTTGGAGCAAAGCGGGCCAGCTGATAGTCTTGAAGAAAGGATGGACCATAGCTTGGCTCGCAGTGAGTCGAGAGCTTGGATCTACGCGCAGCAATTTCTTCATGAGGTCGACGGCGCTGGCGCCCAAGGACGGCGGATACCACACACGAGCCTCTTGGATCCGGTCGAACAATCTCTGCATGTTGTTGTCTTGGAACGGGGGCGAGCCTGTGAGCAGCTCAAAGCAGAAGCAGCCGAAAGACCACATGTCCGTAGCGATATCGTGCCCATCACGCTCGACCATTTCAGGCGAAAGATACTCAGGCGAGCCACAGAACGAGTACGTGCGCTTGCCGGGCACCATGCCTTGCTTGGCGAAGCCGAAGTCTGCGAGCTTGACGTGGCCCTGTGCGTCTAAGAGCACATTCTCGGGCTTGAGGTCGCGGTAGACGATGTGCTTCTCGTGCAGCGATGTTAGTGCACTGAGCACCTCTGCAGCGTAGAACCGGACAGCGTTTTCATCAAACTTCTGCTTGTATTGCTGCTGCAGATGGTAGAACAGCTCTCCGCCCTGGCAGTACTCAAGAACGAAGTTGACGTCGCACGGGGTCTGGAACGACGAATAGAGCGTCACGATGAACGGATGGCCACCCACAGCCTGCAGCACGCGCTTCTCGTCAAGGGTGTGTGCGACTTGCTTGCGCTTGACCAGCGTGTTCTTGTCCAGGGTCTTGACCACGACCATGTCCTGGGACTGCGTGTGCTGCGCCAGCGCCACCTGCTGCGCGAAGGTGCCTCGACCGATGACCTTGAGCAGCGTCAGGTCATGCGGGTCGATGGTGGCGGTGGACAGCGACGCGACGCAGGACGGAGACTGGGGAAATGACGACGGCATGGCAATGAGACGGACCAGATCCTCTGGTCTGTGGCTCTTGGTCTCGGGCGCCGATTGCGTTGTGAGCTACTTAGGCCTGATCTGCACAAGCAGCGGTAATTTATGGGAAATATTTCATTGGTGGCTAGGCCCAATCAAATGCGCGGTTTCAGAAAAATGGAAAAATCTGCGAGGGTTCTGTATTTCATACTGTACAGGAGCCAAAGATATCTTTCCATCCATCCATTCGAAATGCGCGGAAAGATAAATAAATTATCTTTGGCCAACCCCTAGGACGAGCAGGACGAGCCATTCCATTGCGTTTGTGTGTTTGTGGGCGTGGTACGAATCCCATCAAAGACCTATTTCCGGGTGGAATTAATAGTTGACGAGCCAGTTGGATGTAGGGGCGGGTCTATTCCGCGTGAATGTAATTCGTAGAGGTTATGAAAGCGAATGCGGCGAAATGATTGGATGTTGGGCACATGCGCACGCGCGCACTAGCATGTGTACCGCGGGACGATTCGACAAGAAGTGTACAGGCCGCAAGATTCACACCACACGGTGTGCAATGCAGCGCTAATATATAGACCGAGACATTACGACGTCGTCAATTTGTCATAGCTTATGTCGTATTGACGCTAACCTTATGTCAGGTACTGTACTGTGCAGTACTGTAATTTCTCTTCACTGTTAAAACTTACGATAGCGTTTTCACCATGTGTGTCAGAGCAGCTCACAATTGTGTCCTTGCTAACTCAATTATACTAGTAAAATACGAAATAAAACTGCTGACGCTTGAAGTTGAGTCGAAACCGTTTCCCCTTCGCTTCATGTTAAACCACGTCCTACATAACCGTTGCAACCTATCTATCCGCACTTTAGAGGAACGTGGCCGTACTGCGCTGCACTTCAAGCAGATTATGCAGCACGACCTCGGGCGTCGTGCCAATGCATCTGGCCAGCTCCTTCTGGGCCACGTAGTCCAGTCGCGGGAACTGCAGCAGCACGTGCGCGTCCAGAAAGCTCTTCTTCCACTTCTGCTTGGACCACGCGTCCGGCCGTCCGCTGCGGCGGTGCGCGTTGGCCTTGAGCGAGCGGAACTCGCGTGGGTTGAGCGCGCAGTTCTGCGGCAGCGTGTTGATCATTACGTTCTGCAGCGTGAACAGCCGTCGGAACACGCGCTCGCCCACGGGGATCAGCACGCCCACGCCGCCTTCGGAGCTGCCTAACACGTTCACGTACAGCGTCGTCTTGTCGGCCGGCACGCGCTTGCGGAACATGCTCGAGATGTTGACGCCGAGATGGAAGTCGCCAGTGCGCAGCAGCCGCTGGCCGCCACGAGCCTCGATGTCCTGCGGCGCGAACTGCATCACATGCAGATTGGTCTCCATGTCCACGGCCAGCAGCGCCAGTCGCTTGTCATAGAGATTGAACTCAGTCGAAGTCACAGCCAGCGGCTCGTAGTCCTTGGCCAGTAGCACGAGCTGTCGCTGCTTCTCGCGCCAGCGCAGGAACTGCACGCTCTTGTACACGTCGGCGTACATGACAAAGTCGCGCACGACGTTGAGGCTCACGATGAACATCTGCGCGTCGTAGAAGGCACAGCCGATGAGCTGCTCCGACTTGAACTCGTACACGATGAGCTTGGAGCCCACGGCGGCCAGTACGTACGGCCCAAGCTGCGAGACCAGCGAGATGGCGCCCTGACGATGGTCCTTGATGAAGATCAGCTTGAGCTTCGGCAGCTTGCCGCTCGTGGAGCCGCCCTGGTTCACATACTGCGCGTAATCGAGTTCGTAAAGCAGCAGTCGGCCGCGCCCGCTCTCGTCCTCGCCGTGCGGACCCACAAAGCCCGTGCCTACGACCACGTACGGCCGCTTCTTCTTGACCCACTCGGGCGACGTGGACGATACGTCCTCTTTCATGAGCGATGAGTCATATAAATACATCACCTTGACGCTCAGCACCACTTCGTACCGCTCAAAGTGCACGCGGAAGACGCCCTGGCGGTTCCAGTCGCCGAACTCGTTGGTCTGCACCAATCGCAGCTCGTACACGTCTTCCTCGGTCTCCACCAGATCGTCCTCGTTCAGGTCGGGGAACATCTCGGCTGTCGGCGCCATGATGTTGGCGTTCCCGTTTGCATTCGCGTCGTCCTCTGGCTCGAGCTCTTCCATCTCGTCCTCGTTCTCAGTCGCCTTGGCTGCTTCTTTCGGCGACATCTTGGTGCTGCACACGACGGCATAGGTCGGGATCTGCAACGCCTCTGAGACTCCACCCGGTCCGTGATCACCCAGATACATCAAGTGGTGGATGGTGGCGCCGAACTCGGCCTTCTGAAGCACGAAGCCGCCGCTGGAGGGCAGAATCGTGGATGTCTTGCTGGATGGCAGCTCGCAGACACGCAGAACTCCGCGCGAGTGGAAATAAATGAATCCGTTGGGACAATTCCAATGGTGAAATGGCGTGAAACTGAGCACCGGGACGCTCAGACGAGTGGCTTGGCCCTGCGAGATTGGACCCGAGGACCCTGTAACGCACATTGGAATAAACGAGGGATGGCCACGCTCGCACAGGATCCACATGGGATGCGCCCCACGGAAGAAAACGCCGCTCATGTTGTTCACGTTGCTGAAGCGCGTTAGCATCGGGTACCGGAACCCAGCTCGAAGCTTGGCGAGTACTGCACTGGTATTGGCCTCTGGATTGTTGCCAGTCTCGTTGTGACTGGAGCCAGCCTTCGCCTTGGGCGGAAGAAACGGCCTGGTAATCAGATCCGTGCCGATTCGAGCAAACTGGAATCGTGTAGCCTTGCCTTGCTGCTTGATAGGCATTGCAGAGTAGGTCAGCAGATCACCGTTTGCCAGGAACACAAGCAGGACCATACGAGCAAAATACTGCGCATTGTAAAGCCCTTCGCTCGGTCCAATGCGATGAATAGCAATATCAGCCACGGGAGAATTGATCGTGTGTGACTTCTTGATACGACCGTCATTGGCGGAAGCAGATGAGGCGTTCAGACCAAGCACTGGAGCCGTAGTAGCTGCTTTCTTGTTGTCACCTTGCGACATGGTGTTCACCAGCCACTGTGGAGCAAACGTCAGGTACGGGAAGATGGCTTTGCGCGTGAAATCCGGTAGCGAGAACACGTGGAGAGAGCCGTCTTCAAAGCACAATGCACACATCATGGCAGCTTCTTTCTGCGGAAGCAGAGGCACTGAGACAGACTCATGTTCACCGATTGACTCCTGCCCATTTGGGACGGGAGTGCTGGCGACACGAGGGCTCGTAGAAGTCGCATATAGTCCATCCATGTCATCGTCGTCGTCGCCAGCACTGCGTCTGACCTTGCTCTTGGGCGTCACAGCTGCTTCTGGTTCCGGAGGCAGGTCCTTGAACATGCCAGCCCAGTCGTAGAAGAGACAAGCAGAGCTGATGGTGCACTTCGGAGCGTTTTCAGTCGACTCATCGCCGTTGACATTGGAAACTTCTGGGTCGATCACCGTAAGCTCCAAGTCTTCTTCGTCGCCCATCAGCAGCCGAATCGTACCATCCGTCAGCAAAAGCAAAATGAAGGGGTCGATCACGTCGGCTGAGACAATGCCGACAGTGGCAGCATCCACATTCATGCCACCAGATTCGACATCACCCTCCAGTGTGATCTCTTGCGTGCACACGAGTTTCACATTCGATTCGTCGTCTTCCCCTTCCTCGTCATCCTCGCCGCCTTCACCATCAACCTTCTCCTCTTCCTTAACTTTCACAGGCTCGTCCGTCGGCTCCACTTCGACTTCTGTCATCACACGAGCACCCTGCTTGAAGATTTGCACAATTCGCTTCTTGTCGAAGAGATTTGCGGCCGCGAGCGTTGGTCCCGTAGTGTAAAAGCCACAGTCTTCCTCCAGCGGCTCCATTCCTTCGCCTGTGCGGAGCACCATTGTGCGTTGGCTGATGCTTAAAATTAAGTAGGAGTCAAACGTACGGCCATCGCCGCTCTTCATGGTCGTAGGCAGTGACGACGACACTGTCCACATTGCACGGCAACCGTTCAGCTCTGCTTCTGTGCTCACGATCGGACGCAGTCCATTGTGCAGCACAGATATGGCGCCGTGATGCAAAGTTCCACCGCTGATTACCAACTCTTCCCGCTTTTCGTTCGAGTCGATGTTCGTCTTCACGCCGAGATCGATGGAAGTGATTGGACCGACGCTGGTCATCACATCTACGGATGCTAATTCGTACCGATACTGACGGTTGGCGTCACGTGTGGAGCTCACAGCGGCAGCTGTGTGAGCTCCATTTGCACGAACAGATCCATTTGCAGCACCCGAAGCTGTCTTGTCACCGTTGGATGCAACAGCAACAGGCTCTTCCTTTACGGGAGCAGAGCCATACAGAAACAGATCATCTTCGTCTTCTTCCTCCTCCTCGGCAGCTTCCTCTTTCACCTCCGGAGCTTCTGGCTCTGCCTTGATCCCTATCATGTCTTCGTCTTCCTGCTTCAATTTCTCGTCCAATCCATCGTCCAGCGGCTCTTCTTTCACAGCGTACAGCACAGAATCGCCCGAGCGAGAGCCAATGAACAGCGTCTTCTTGCCTTCATGCACGGACAAACACGAAGCGCTTGGTCCTGATTGCAACTTGCGAAGCGTGAGAGCACGTGGTCCTCCAGCACCTCCACCAAAGGCGTACTGGCCGCGCTTGGACGTGTCCTCAAACGGCAGCGACAGCACAAATAGATCCCCATTAGGCAGAGCCAACAAGAGCTCCTTCGGGTTCAAGTACTCGTATTGGCAGTCATACAGCAACGCGTGCAGCGGCTCCGGCTGGTTCGCTTCGTTTATGAACTGGGCTTCTTGCAGTGGGAACAGCGTCTGGTTCACAGTCCGCTCAGCGAAGACATTAGAGGCCAGTCCATAGAACTGTGTCTGGTTGAAGTACAGGATCGCGTTGGCCGAGAGCACCACGACGCCACCCACAGGCGCGCGACACGGGATCAGGCGGAAACAGTCGGACGGCAGGTTCTTCACGGTCCAGATTTTGGGGTGCAGACGCGTGTTCATGTTGATTGAGATGACTGTGAGACAGAACGTGTCGTATCCGGCGGCGAAGCGTCCGTCAGTCGCGTGCTTGCCGTTCTCCTCGTGCAGCAGCATGAGAGTTGGCTCCAGGTAGCCATCCAGGAACGCGAGATCCACCACTTTGCCCGTAATCTCCATCTCGCTCAGTCGCAGGAGGAACTCGCGGCCTGTGAGTTCGTTTGCGAGCAGTCCGCTCGCGTGATTGCGCTTGCGCTTGGCGCCGACCTTGACGCTCTTGTCCAGCAGCGTGCGCAGCTGGCTGCTCACTTCGTTGCTGGATCCGCCGCGCTGCTTGGACTCGTTCACAAGCTCCTCCAGCTTCTTCTCCTCCTCGTCATCGTCGTCTTCGTCCTCGTCCATGTCGTCGTCCTGGTCGCTGCCGTCTTGCGCGTCGCCGTCCATGTCCACGTCGTCGTCTTCATCGTCCTCCTCGAAGAACGACAGGTCCACTGATCCGCTGCGGAAGGGCACGACCACGAGCTGGTCGCCGTACAGCAGCATGGCTGCGCATCGGGTCTGTGGATCCACGCGCACGTCGCCGTGTGTGGCCAGGCCCAGCATCTGCTCGCGACCGTTCTTCTCGCCCTTGAGCGTGGCGCCGGGGCCGATGGCCTCCTCGGCGAACGAGTACATGGCCAGCGTCACAAGCGACCGCGATGTGCGGTCGTAGCCCACGAGCACCCACTTGTACCACGTGAAGCTCAGCAGCAGCACGTCCTGGCCGCCGTCAAAGCGCTGCAGCGCGGCGCTCTGCTTGCTGCGCTTCTTGTGTTTGCCCTTTTTGTCGCTGCTCTGGCTCTTCTTGCGCCAGAGTCGGCGGTCGAACTGCAGCACGTGCATGCTCTCCACCACGCCGGCCAGCGGGAAGGACGCCAGCGTACGCAGCACATGACCCGAAGCTGGTGCATTGCTCTCGGCGGTCTCTGGCAGCGGCTCGATGCGGTACACGCGCAGGAACTGCGGACTGGCCACCACCAGGTCCGCCTGGGCGTCACTCGTCAGATGCGCGTGCACAGCGTGGTGCACGGCCGTGGCTGCCACGAGGTCCCGGTGCAGCAGGAAGTGCTGCCCCATGCTGCCCCGCCCGCTCGAAAATGCCAAGAGCAACCAATGAGCACCGAAAAAACCTCATGCAACGAGGTTTTTATAGTTTCGCGTAGGCCACTTGTAGGACACGACAGGTTGGTGGCTGGCAACCCAATCATGCGCGTGACGCCCGAGAGCCTGGGCGCGCTGCAGAGCGCCACGGACCGCATCCGCAACATCTGCATCCTGGCGCACGTGGACCATGGCAAGACCACGCTCAGCGACAGCCTCGTCTCGGCCAACGGTATCATCTCTGAGAAACTCGCGGGCAAGGTACGGACGTGGCCATCAGCGATGACTCGCCTCACTGATCGCTCGCTCGTTTGCAGATCCGGTACCTGGACAACACGGAGGAGGAGCAGACGCGCGGTATTACCATGAAGTGCAGCGCTATCTCGCTGCTGTACCAGCCCGAGCCGCCAACGCAGCGTCCTGGAGCGGAGGCTGTGACTGACGCGCCGTTCCTGATCAACCTGGTGGACTCGCCAGGCCATGTGGACTTCTCCTTCGACGTCTCGACGGCCGTGCGGCTCTGCGACGGTGCGCTCGTGCTCATTGATGCCGTGGAGGGCGTGTGCGCGCAGACAATCGCAGTGCTGCGTCAGGCCTGGCAGGAGGGCATCCGCCCTTGCCTTGTGATCAACAAGATGGACCGACTGATCTTTGAGCTGCAGTTCTCGCCCTTTGAGGCCTACCAGCGTCTCAATCGCATCCTCGAGCAGGCGAACGCCATTCTCAGTGCCATGATTCGGACCGACGTGCTGGCCAAGTACGAACAGGACGACAGTGCCAGCAAGGAGCAAGCCGCTGCAGCCGCGACAGAGAGCGAGACTCAGCCGTCCACTGTCTCCTTCGAGCACGACGAAGCGATCGCGAACGAGACGGAGCAGCTGGAGCAGGAGTTACTCTTCTCGCCTGTGAACGGCAATGTGATCTTCGCCAGCGCCGTGGACGGCTGGGCCTTCAGCATCGGCTCCTTCGCGCAGCTGTACGCGCAGAAGCTGGAGCTGCCGTTCCGCGCCGTGCGCCAGGCGCTCTGGGGCGACTACTACTACAATGGCAAGACCAAGAAGATCGTGACCAAGCCGCCGACGTCCAACAGCCAGACCATGTTCTGCTCCTTCATCCTCGAGCCTATCTGGACGACCTACTCGACGCTCACGCAGCCCGTGCGGAGCGACGCTGACTTTGACGCACTGCGCAAGCTTACGCGCCAGTTGCGTGTCGCGAAGCTCGTGACGGACCGCGAACTCAAGCAGATGGACCGCAAGAACGCCATCCAGTCGGTTATGCGCAAGTGGCTACCGCTCGCCTCCACTGTGCTCAAAATGGTCACGCGTGCGCTACCCAGTCCCGTTGTGGCACAGGCCAAGCGCGCTGAGAAACTGTGCGCCATCTCCGAGGAGCATCTGACCACGAAAGAGCGTCACGCAGCGGTGTTCCGGTCGCTGCAGTCCTGCGCGACGACTGCGGAGGCGCCTGTGGTCGTGTTCGTCTGCAAGATGATCTCAGTGGAAGCCAACGTGCTCTCGGACGTGCATCGTCTGGGCTACGAGTCCAGCGACGAAGTGTACGTGGCAGTCGGCCGTGTCTACTCGGGCGTGCTCAAGGCTGGCCAGCCCATGTACGTGCTGGATCCCAAGTTCCAAGGCTACTACGGCGACCTAGAGAACGAGGCCGACGCAATCAAGCATGTCACGCGCGTGCAGAGCGGCGTGATCCAGCCCTACATGATGATGGGTCGTGAGCTGCACGCTCTGCAGGATGTGCCGGCTGGCAACATCGTGGGCATTGTGGGTCTTCACACGCACGTACTCAAGACGGCCACTCTCACGTCCACCATGGCTTGCCCTTCGCTGACCAAGATGCCGTACCAGGCCAAGCCCATCGTGCGTGTGGCCGTTGAGCCAGAGGACCCCCGCAATTTCGCTGCGCTTGAGGCTGGTCTCCAGCGCTTATACCGCTCCGATCCGACTGTGGAAGTGCAGGTTCAGGAGACAGGCGAGCATGTGATTGTGGCCTTGGGCGAACTCCATCTGGAGCGTTGCATCAAGGACCTCAAGGAGCGCTTCGCCAAGGTCGCTGTGCGAGTCTCTGAGCCGCTGGTGGGATTCCGAGAGAGCATTATTGATGGCAGCATCTCGTCATTCCAGGAAAGCGTGGTGTTCAAAGACCTACTGGCTTCTGCCACTCCCGGGGCAGGAGCTGAAACGCAGGAAGACGATGATACCCCTGTTGTTGTCGCTCCAGCAGCAGACGCCAAGACTGCGTTCGGCACGACGCCCGACGGTTCGCTGACTCTCAAGATTCGCGCTCTGCCGCTGCCGATGGAGGCTGCACAGCTGCTGGAAGAGCAGTCCGACCTTCTCAGACGCATGGTCCTGCGCAAGAAGACGACGACCGAGAACGATGGCGAGATCGAAGAGACCAACGCTGAAGGAGATGAAGATACGACTGCAGAAGCGGCCTCCTCCAGCTATGAGCAAGATGTTAAAGAGCTGAAGGCGCAGTTGGAGCGAACTCTTCGGACCAGCAGCGACAGCTTTTGGAAGCAACTGCCGCTTGATCGCATCTGGAGTTGCGGACCTCGTCGCGTGGGGCCAAACGTTCTAATCAACAACTTGGAGAGCTACACCGCTGCTGGTGTTTTCTCGACTGAGCCATCATCTGAGGCGGGCACTCGTGAAGACGTAGAGCAGCTGCGAAAGCTTGAAAACAGTATTATCACGGGGTTTCAAATGGCCACCGCTGCTGGACCTCTCTGCGATGAGTCCGTGTGGGGCGTGGCGTTCATCGTGGACGATGTGGTCTGGAACAGCACCACTGTTGAATCACTCCAGGGCGAAGTGTCTGGCGCTGAAGAGACCAGCACTGCAAGTGCTACCAACCAGTTTGGCCCTCTCAGCGGCCAAGTGATCTCGACCATGCGCACGAGCTGCCGAATCGCGTTCGTCAAGCAGCCTGTGCGTCTCGTCGAGGCGATCTACGATTGCACGGTGCAGTGTTTGGCTGAGCAGCTGGGCAAACTCTACAGCGTGATCTCCAAACGCCGAGGCACGATTTTGTCGGAAGAGCTGTCGGACGGCACTGCGCTCTTCACCGTAAGCGCTCACCTGCCGGTCGTCGAGAGCTTCGGCTTCGCTACAGACCTGCTCATCCAGACGTCTGGTGCTGCGAGCAATCCGCAGCTGGTGTTCTCGCACTGGAGCGTCATGGACATGGATCCGTTCTTCCAGCCGCAGACCGAGGATGAGCGCGAAGACTTCGGCGAGCGCGTGTATGAACATAACTACGTGCGCAAGTACATCGAGGCTGTGCGCAAGCGTAAGGGCCTGGCGCGAGACGAGAAAATCGTGGTCCACGCCGAGAAGCAACGCACGCTTGGGCGCAAGCGTTAGAGCCTACATTTCGTAATATTACTCTCACAAGTTTGTCTTTGATCATATCATACGAGGAAAAGAGAGATTGCAATAACGGATTGCACAATATCTTAGGTTGAGACATTCTTTTGTGTTACCATAGATTCAAAGGCGGATTGCGTAGGTGTTACGACCAATCGCTCTAGTGTTTGTGGTGGTGGCGCTTGGATGACTTGCAGCGCAGATCCAAGCCCACAGGCAGGCACTTCTGGCCAGCACGGTAACGGTCGTACTTCCACACGTTCATGCCGTCGTTCTACCACACAGCTCGCCCGAAGGCAGAGTGGCTGGCTTGCACTGCGAGTAGTAGTTGGAGTGCTTAACGCACACGCTGCCACCATCACACTGCTGGCCGTTGGTGCACGGCTGCCATACTCCCGCCTTGGCAAGTCCCTTGTGTTGGCGCAGATGCTATCAACTGAGTCGTCCGACTCATCGTCACTGACAGAGGCGTATAAGTCTCGAAAGCCTTCCGCTTGTGCACGCGGTGGCCACGCTACTTCATTACGTCTTGACGTGACCAGAGCCGTTGTCGCGACACTCGAACGAAGGATCCTTGCAGCACGTGCTGAAGCTCCAGACCTGGCCATCGCATTGAGAGTAATTCTCGATGGTGCAGGATCCGACAGCCTTGGCATGGCTGTGGTGCGATGCACCGGCGACAACAAAGGCCGAAGCGGTTAGGACGAGGAGGGCGAAGATTTTCATCTTGAAATGCGTGGAGGACAAGAGTTTGCTTTAGCTGGAAGGTTAGAGAGTGAGACGGTGAGGGCCCTTGTTCGCTGAAGGCTTTATGCGGGAGAGTGCCCAATTCCCTACTAGTATATAAAAGAGTCACAGATGGATACACAATAAGAAGCTGTTAAATTTCGCAACTTCGGTGCTATTGCGATCTTACCGCATTTTCGTAATCAAAACCTCGAATCCAACGTTCTCATAATCCCAATAGGAAGAACAATGCATTTACAAGTTTTTTTGAGCATATGGATTGGTTCAAACACAGAGACTTCGAGATCTTAGACACAACGCATATCAGTTCCACTTCCTACGGGATTGCAGAACAGACCCGACGCGCACGCATCGTATTTCCAGTAGTTAGGGCCGGATTGACCACACAGGTAGCCCTTGGGAAGAGTCGAGGGCATGCACACTTGACCCATTTGTCGGTAAATGGTGCAGGTGCGGTCGTTGGCACAATCCGAGTCTTCAGCACAGGCAAAGCCCATGCCCACAGTTCCCTTTCGCTGGCCGTGGCCTTTGTGGTGGTGTTTGCGAGTTGGCGCTGCATATTGTAGAGAAGCCAATTCGCCTGAAGATTCAGCCGAATCACCCGAAATAGCATCCGTTGAATCCTCAGTGGGGTCCTCTTCAGCCTCATGTTGTTTGTGGGCCTTGCGCAGGTTCTTCTTCTTCTGGCAGCGCATAACGTTCTGACCAAAATCGTCCCAGCGGCACTCGTAGCTCGGATCCTTGCAGCAAGTGCTCATACTCCAGTTCTGGCCGTTGCACTGAGACTCGCGCTCAATGCCACATACTGGGGCTTTGACATGATGCTGACGATGGTGATGGTGGTGGTAGTGCGAATGGCCAGCAGCAGTGGCAGCGATGGACGCCATTAGAACTAGGACGGCGCTAGTCTTCATCTTGCAGTTAACGGGTGTAAGCCGCTTGAGGGGAATCAGGAAATGAATTTCTGCTGTTAGTCTGACCCAATCCAGCATTCGAAGCAGCTGCAATTTCTCTGCTCTATGGCGTTGTCGAGGATGCTTTGTTGTTTCAAAGCCATATGGGTACATAAGATCAAGTGCATGAATCTGATTCTGTGCTCTATGGCGTTAACAACCCAGTGCATATTGCTTGAAATTGCTTGAATGGGTTCCATCCAAAGCTGTATTAATATTGCTTATCAGAAAAAATTGAAGTGTATTTCAAATGCTACGATCCTAACACGGAAACACTTAACTTTTAACTGCATACATAGAGCATAAAGATCCAGTCTCGCAATTGTCATGGAACCGGTATGGGTTATTTTGCCCACAAGGAAAACCTCTTGGTTGAGAAGAAGGGATGCAGATCTTCTTGGGATACACGAAGCCGCACTCGCCCTTCGTATCGACACACTCGCTGTCTTCGGTGCATGGCGAGCCAATCGCCTTTTGGGTTCTCGTGACGTGTTTGGATGCGCTCTAGTAGAAGCATGCTCAGTTCGTCCGTGGAATTGATTGCCGCCACTGAGTCGATTTCGGTCGAATCATCGTTGAAGTCAGACTCGTACGCCTTCTGCAGGCTCTTCTTCTTCTGACAGCGCATGACGTTCGCTGCATTGTCGTTCCAGCGACACTCGTAGCTTACGTCCTTGCAGCATGTGCTCATTCTCCAGTTCTGACCATTACATTGCGATTCGTTCTCAATAAAGCACGCTGGAGCCTTGGAGTGATAACTGCGATGTTGGACGTGGCGATAGTGGTGCGAACGCCCAGCAACAGTGACAACCACAGAGGCCGCGAGGACAAGGACAGCCGCAAGCTTCATTCAGGACTGTGCTTGATACGTTTAATACGGTTCTGGAAATGACTAAGCGACTCAACTGTTGTGGTTTCTGAAATCATGGTTTTTGAAAGTCATAGGCAGCCGGAGGTCTACTCTATGACGTTGAGAAGATGCTTCTGTTCTTGAGATTAAGCTGAGCGCTCCATAGCAGCATGTCCCATCCACATTGCCTCTGCTTGTCTGTTGTTAGGTGGGAACGGTCAAGCGAGTGTTGGGTGCTTACTGAAGTCGCGACTGTCTAAGTGATGAAGGGAGTCAAATCTCGTTGGGATCAAATTGTTGCATATTTATAGCTAGCACGAGGCTTTTACGACGACTTGCTGCATCGAAGGTCGTTGCCACCGCCCTGTTTGCAGTAGAGCCCCTCTCCGCAGGCGTTGTATCTCCAGTACTTAGGACTGTTTTGGCCGCAGAGAGCGCCCTGAGGCAGAGACGTCGGGACGCACAGTTGACCCATGCTGCCATAAGGAACGCATGCAGTTCCCCTTCCACAGTCAGCGTCAGATTCACAATTGAACCCCATGGCTGCCTTGTGCTCATGATGGTGCTTCTGGTGATGCTTGTGGCTTGGTGCCACATTCTGGACAGCGATTGACTCTGCAACTGTCAACCCTTCGTCGTCTGACTCAGCATCGCCAGACTGAAACATCTTGTGGGCCTGACGTAAATTCTTCTTCTTCTGGCAGCGCATGACGTTCTGACCAAAGTCGTCGCGACGGCATTCGTAGCTTGGATCCTTGCAACAAGTGCTCGTGCTCCAGTTCTGCCCATTACACTGCGATTCACTCTCGATTGAGCAAACTGGGACTTTGACGTGATGCTGGCGATGGTGGTGGTGCGTGTGGCCGGCAGCAGCGGCAGCGACAGAGGCCATGAAGACGAGGACCGCAATGATCTTCATCTTGAGGGCGAAAGATTAATTCGGGAAGTGAACGAAGCAGCGCAGATGCGCGGTGAGCGACTGCCGGGCTTTCGTCAAGGACGCAGCTGCCACAACTCTGCTCTATGGCGTGATGAGAATTGAGTTTAAAACAAGAAAATCAGGCGATACGGTGGTGAGCTGCCCCTTTGAAGTTATAGCGATCTAACCAATGCATTGACAATAACACTTTTAGTTTACTAAAGATGTCACCATGTCTTCAATAAAATATACCAACTGATTCGGCTAACGATTTGCCAGTCGCAGTACAGAAGAAAATACGTTAACGCAAGCGAATGTTCACGTGTGATTGAAATTATGGATTGTAGATCGCTACCACTTAATCCACTCAAGAGGGTCAGAACTACAACTCAATAAGAAGACACTGTCCTCTAATGCTTGTGGTGGTGGCGCTTT
>JAADVW010000723.1:0-16936 GCA_023335875.1 Elongisporangium prolatum | reverse complement strand
GAAAAATATTGCTCTCAAATGGTGTTTGAGTGGTCCACATTTTAAGATCGATGAGTCAGGGACCATTGAGTTTTTTTACCTCTGGTGTGTACATGGTCCATGTCGTTCTGTATCACTCCGGTAACTGCAACAACAGCGAGATTTTCTGTTTGAAAAAAAGAGACCAATCTGTGGGATCATGCTTTGACTCCGGCTCAAGCGGTTGCTACACGTCATCTCCACTCGTGGTGATGCTGGATTGAAGGCGCACGAGAAGCTGAAAGTCATTTACAAGGGTAACGGCAAAACGTCTCCAGCAAGCTACTTGATTGCATTTCTAGTGCGCTAGTGGATGTTGAGACTCTCTTTATATTTCCTTATTACTACAATATTTTGCTAAATCATAATCATGTTTAAACAGTATAACTACTGTAGTAGAGTTTGTCTAGGGCTAGGACTCGGAAACACTGAGTATGTTATGCATATACGTAAGCTAGAAACAATTTTCGGACGTTATGCAAGCAGAACTGTTGCAGTGTTGTCGACGCATTTGCGTGAACTGTCGCATTATTGAGCCTGTGAGCCATGAGACAGCAAACAACATTCAGTGAATGGATCAAACGCATGCATTTAATAATCCTGTTTCCATGCGTCTGTGCTCATGACTGACTTCACGCATTGACTAAGTGTATTCCTTATGCGTGGGCGACGGCCGGAGACACGACTTCGCGGAATACGCCCTCGGTCTGCAGGGCCTTGACGTCGTCTTCGTACTCCTCAACGTTCTTGCCCAGCGGTTCGTAGCCAAAGAGCAGCACCACGATCGATACGAAGAGCAGGATGCCGCCAAAGACCCACATAATGGCCTGCAGGGACATGCCCCACACGCCGTACATGTGCGCACATAGGTACGGACCGCTGAAGGCTCCAATGCGGCTGAAGCCTGAAGAATAGGCCGAGCCCATGCCACGGATAGCCGTCGGGTAGTTTTCAGGCGTGTAGGCATAAACGCAGCCCCATGAGCCGAGCAAGAAGAACGATACAAGCGAGCCCGTGATGAGGATCGGCGTGCGCTCGGCCGGGACGTAGCCCATGGCGATAGCAGCGGCGAACGAGCCCATGAGGAAAGCCACGAGCGTCTGACGACGACCGAAGATCTCGACGAGGTACGAGGCCGTGAGGTATCCAGGCAGCTGGAAGAACGTGATGAGCAGAATGGTCTTCCATGATCCGTTGATGTTGTAGCCCGTGAGACTGATGAGCGCCGGCAGGTAAATGAAGATGGCGTAGTACGACATGGAGATGCCGAACCAGAGCGTCCAGAGCACGGTCGTGCGCACCGAGAAAGGGTGGCGGAAGAGCATAGTGATGCGTTCCCAGTGCGAGTCAGGCAGCACAATGGCAACGCTGTTGCCCATGGCGTTCACGGCATCCAGCTGGATCTTCTCGTCCAGTGGCTCGAGACCGTGCTCGCGTTCAAGCTTCTCCACGATAGCGACAGCTTCCTCGTAGCGACCGACCTGAGCCAGCCATTTGGGCGATTCCGGGATCGTGTAGCGGACGACGGCCGAGTAGAGCGCCGGGATGACGCACAGGTAGTACGTCTCGCGCCAGCCAATGTGCGGGGCGACGCCGTAAGCCAGCAGCACAGCCAGCATGCAGCCAATGGCCCAGAAGGCCTCAAGCAGCACGATGATACGGCCGCGGGTCTTGGATGGCGACAGCTCCTGCACAAGCGTGGAGGCCACCGGCAGCTCACCGCCGAGACCGATGCCACTGATGATACGGAAGAACGTGAGCGACGTGACGTTCCAACTGGCACCGCAGAGTGCGAGGCCGACGAGAAAGATCACTAGCGTGACCATGAACATGGGGCGGCGACCGTACTTGTCCGCGAGCGTGCCGAACGGGAACGAGCCGATGAACGAGCCCACGAAGACCGCCCCGCCGAGGAAGTTGCCGGCGTTCGTGCCCCACGGAATGTCTTCCCGCATAAGCGCCGTGCAGTAGATGAAGATGAACGTCTCCATCGAGTCGAGCGCCCAGCCGATGCCCGTGAGCAGGATAAGGCGGATGTACCACCACGAGAGTCCAAGGAAGACGCCTGGGTGGCGCTCACCGATGGCATCGATGCGTGCCGTGATGCGGTTCACGGCCGCAAGTGTGTTGCTGTTAGGGGTCGCGGGCGCAGCCATGTTATTAATCTTTCGGTCGAGGCTTGTCGCTGTGCCGCAATCCGATGCGTGCGTTACCCGGGAACTTGGGAAATGAATGGTGAGGCTTGCAATCGGGGCTTGTGCGGGCGGGGCCGCGCCCGCTGTTCAATGCTACGATGCGTCTGCGGTCGCGCACGTGAGGCCCAATGAAACAACGTCCGCATGGCCTGGGCCCAATCACATCGAGCGGATGTGTCTCTTCCCCTTTCACACCTTTCATTGGGCCTACCCCTGACCGCACTCTACCCCAGTCGCAATGCCCTGCGGGCATCTTGAATGTTTTCGCCCATCCTTAAATGACGAGCGATTGAATGCATTCAACGTAGCACGTCTGCCCTCCTGCGTCGGCTGACTCGATCGACGACACGCTCTGTGATTGGATGACTGGCGCTTCTGAAAAGTGTTCGTATGAAACAGCAAAAGTATCTTTTGAGTCCCTCTCATAATGGGGGCTTCGCCGGGAAATGCGATCTGGTCTAAACACCATGATGCCAAAATGTCGCGGGTGTTTGAACGAAAGAGCCGCGTCCCCATGCAGTCCTTTAACCTCAACTGACGGTAGACTGGGATCCAAGAAAGGAAATTTCCAGTTTTTCTGCACTTGGGCCTCAGTCTGTGTGTAATACAAACATCAAGTTGGGAAAGACTGTGGCCTGTATGTTCCCTTCGATGGCGCCACTGCGTTGGTATCACCCCTCAATATAAATCAGAGTATCCGTGCGGTTTATGTTTCAGATCAGCATAGAAATATAGATATAAGCATACTGTACATGCATGTAATTTAAACACTTAATCCTACGACGGTTCAACGGGTTGTCCGTCCCACAAACATCTTCGAAATGGCTTCTGCCTGCTACTAAATCAGCTGACGTTCTGCGGGAGTGCGCTACAATATTCGTGCAAAGGGAAGCGAGATCAAGCTGCCCAAGAGAACAGAGCTCAAGTCGTTTGATGAGCTGCGTGCAATTGGCCGCCACATTGCCGCTCTCCCCACCAGCAGCTCTGGACGGATCCGAAGAGAGCGTCTGCCTGTCTTGAACACGTAGTGACCGATACAAAAGTCCGTCAATGAGGTCAAGCGCAAAGTAGATCAATACGAAGCCGGGGCACCTGACGTGGTAGTAGTAGAGACTTGTGCTAATAGCACAACCCTTGAGCACCTTGATGTTTCAGTTCTGGGTCTATGACCTATATATCCCCCTTCACCACAAGAACCATAAACAACGAGATGCCCGACAGGCCTTCCGTATTGGCCTCCAGTTCGTCGACTGCGTACTTGCACATGGAATCAGCTTCCAGTATTATCCGAGCTTGAAATCAAGCGCTGAAGATAACTAAGTATGAACTGTTGAGTACCCATCGCTTGTATCTCTACTCCCATCAAACTCTAGAGTCCCTTGAAGTCGTCCGGCGGGAGCACAAAGTTCTTGAGCTGCAGCCACTTGACGGACGCGAAATGGTCCTGCGACAGCAGATACAGCGGCACCATGACAAACATCTGCGCGATCACGAGCGCCAGGAGGTTCTCCGAGGCCGTATGGAAGAAGGCCGTGGTGAAGTACAGCGTGTACACGGTCACGCTCGTGAGCAGTAGCAGCCAGCCTCGCAGCAGCAGCTTCTTTACGCTGCCCCATGTGCTCGTGGGGATCTCGACCGAGAGAGCAAACCACTCGAACATGCTCAGAGCCAAGTAATGCGACACGAGCAGCACCACGTGGTCCGAGTGGTCGAAGTGCGGCGAGCACTTCTTGCTGCGGCGCAAAGGCGCATACCAGCAGGCCGACTCGGCTTCGGCCACTGCCGCTGAGGAGCCCAACAGCACACGCACGAAGCGTTTCTCCAGCACGTTGAACGTCATGTACAGCACGACTGTGCGGAAGCCCATGACTGCGAGGTACAGCAGCCCTCGACGCACGAGAACGCGGATGCGATAGATCGTTGTGCGTGGACCCAGCATCACAGCCGCGTAGTTGAAGATCAGCGCTAACAAGGGGAACACCCAGGCGCCCTAAACAGTTCAGTCAGCAGCCGAACAGCTTTTGAGACACTTGTTGGCAAGACGCACCTTGAGAGACGTGAGCTCATGCGAGAGTCCCATGCCCGAGTAGCAAGGCTGACTCGAGCCTCCAGATTCTGAACAGCAGATCACGTCCTCCACGCCTTTGGATGTAAGCGCGTGCACCCAGTTGGACTCGCATCTGGCAGACAACAGAGCCGCAAGCAGTCAGTAGTATCCTCAAGCAGAGAGAGAGAGACTGGATTGCCTTACTCGCCCTCCACGCGCACGTATTTGCTGGGGGAGCGGTACGCCGTGTACAGTAAGAGGATCAGCAGCAGCACGTTAGTGTACACAAACACACCACGGATCTGGATCTTCTGCAGCGCCACGATGGCCTGCTGCACGGGTGAATAGGCCGGCATGGCGCTGGTCGGCGGCTTGAGCATTATCTTGTCTTTGTCTGTTGCGCACTTAACAGGTTCGAGGCTAAGTACGAGTCTGTACTAAGTGCGTTTGTTTATGACGAACCAGAATCAATATTGGATTAATAATACAATGTGATTGGTTGAAAATGGAATGCGGAGTTCTTTGGCCCAACGAACACCAATCACTTTCGTCCCGCAATTGAGAGGTACAAGGTGACTGGCTCATGGCCGCAATGGATCCCATCTCTGTGGCTCACGCTGTGCTCTGCAGATCGTCTAGAACAACACAAGATGTCGGTCGTGAAGGGCGTTGTGCGTCTGCGTGTGGCGGCTGGCAAGGCCAGTCCGTCGCCGGCTATCGGTCAGGCGCTCGGTCCGCTCGGTGTCAACATGATGGAGTTTTGCCGCGCGTTCAACGAGCGCACGGCCAAGCACATTGACAACATCCCGATCCCCGTGGTGCTCACGGCCTTCGCGGACCGCACATTCAAGTTTGACATCAAGACTCCGCCGACGTCCTGGTTCCTCAAGCGCGCTGCTGGGATCACGGCCGGCTCGCCCACGCCCGGCCAGGCCGTGAGCGGCTCGGTTCACTTGCGGCAGGTTTACGAGATCGCCAAGATCAAGGCTGGCGATGACAACGTGAGCTACATCGATCTGCCGTCCATCTGCAAGAATATCATCGGCTCGGCCAAGTCCATGGGCATCAAGGTCGTCGAATAAGCAGCAGACAAGGAGACGAACACGAGCGTTCACACAAAATACAATCACACAGGTTTACGTTAGCAATTCTCTTTTCTCTGGCGTTCGGACTTCGCCTTTTCAATGCCGGCTGTGTCCTGATTTCTCACTCGCCCAGCTCCATCTTGAGATCGCTCTCTCGGAAGAGCGACGTGCGGCGCGAGCCCATGACCTCGCTGCCCATATAACTAAAATCCTCGAAATGCATGGCGGGGCCGCCCGAGGAGCCGAGCACACTGACGCACGGAGAGTCTGCGACCTCCTGCTGCTTGAACACGTTGGGCACATACTGCAGATCGGCCGCCAATGCGCTACTCGTGCGGTTGCGCGCGTCGCTTGACGCTCCAGTCTGGGGTCGGAACGGCGGCTCCACGCGGCGCTGCAGTAGCGCATCCCAGTCCACGCCGGCAAACCACGGATGCCGCATAATCTCCATGGCACCGTCAGGTCCGCAGCCCAACCGCCGACGCGGGTTCTTGACCAGCAGTCGCTGCAAAAAGTCAATGGCTGTGGGCGAGAAGTACTCGCTCGAGAACGTTGGCTCCTTGGACAGAATGTTTTGGAACATCTGCCGCCGGTTCTTGTCCCAGAACGGCGTGTGGCCTTGGATCATCTCGTACACCAGCACGCCGTAGCTCCACCAGTCGATCGTGTTGCCGTAGGACGACGCCGTGCGCTGGCTACAGAGCAATTCCGGTGCCAGGTACTCGGGCGTGCCCACAAAGGTCGAGCCTTCGTCGTCTTCCTTCGAGAGACCAAAATCCGTGATCGCAATGTGGCCGTCACTGTCCATGAGGATATTCTCAAGCTTGAGATCCCTGTACATGATGTGCATGTAGTGCAGATGTGCCAGCGAGAGCACGAGCTCTGCCGCGTAGAACCGAGCCCGGGCTTCCGAGAAGCGCTTGTTCTTGCGTAGATGCACAAACAACGAGCCGCCGCTGTAGTAATCCATCACCAGATACAGCTTGAGGTTGTTCTGGAACGCATAGCGCAGACGCACGACGAACGGATGCTCAATGTGCTTGAGAATGCGCTGCTCCGACTTGGTGTGCTCCACCTGCTTCTTCTTGAACACGTCCTGCTTGCGCAGCACTTTCATGGCATACACGCGGCCGGCGTTGCGTCCAGCCTTCTTCTTGGCCAGAAAGACCTTGCCGTAGGCTCCCTTGCCCACTACTGACAGCAGATCGAAGTCATTCACGCTCATAGATGTCGAAATGACCATGCTACGGCGTGAGTTACGGCTGCTATTGCGACCGCGAAGCCCCACGTGAGCGGAATCGCTGGCAGTATCCTGACTGGCCTGTGCGTCCTGGCTGCTTGTGCGCATCTCTTCGTTCTCGAAATACTCGGCGTCTTCCTGGTGCTCTTGCAAGTACGACAGTGACGACATGGCCGCAGCACCAGCGTAGGCGTACTCGGACAGCCGACTCATCTCGTCCATGAGCTCGTCCTCGATCGGCTCGTCGGGCATGGACCCACGCGCGCTTTCGAAGAACGCAAACACCGTGTCCATGCTGGCCGCGATAGTCCAGGCCTTGTTCGAGGACTTCTGCTCGGCGCCCGTGGGCTCGCCGGCCGAGAGACTGAGACAGCCGAGCTGCGCACCGTCCTGCAGTTGCGTGCCAGCGCTCTCCTTGGATCGCTGCCAATTGATCGCACGCGTGACCAGAAGCCCGCGCACTTCTGGCGTGTCGTCGGCTTCCAGTCGGTGGCTGGATTCGATAAACGCTACAGCTGCCAGCTTGGAGCGCAGCACGGGCTGCGTGCAGACGAGGTGCTTGGTCAGCGCGCCGCCGTGGCCGTAGGCTGCGATGTACACCTGCGAGCAGGCCGAGCGCATGCCATACGTCTCCCACACGTAGCGTACGTGCATCTCGGGCGTGCTTGAGAACGGGATCGGCACCTTTTCATTGCCAATGCTCACTGTATTGGTGCTCGGATTCGCTACGATGACGCCATAGCCCTTGGACAGAGCCGTGTGCACGTACGGAAGCCTACAAGCAATACGCATTAGCGCCTCAATCAGCTTGCAAGAGGCTGCAGCACCAGTGTTGATCGTACATGGATCCAGTGCGGTACTGGTTCGGGATCTCGGGCGCTTCGAGCACCAGCGAGCGGCTCCAGATGCCCGGCTGGATGCCGTTGCCGCTCACAATCACAATCAGTAGGCGGCGGCAGATGTGCCAGTTGGCGCTCATGAAGATATTGGACCGCACGGGGCTGTCGGCCGACGGGATGAACGTCTCAACGAAGCCCAGCTGCTGCATCTTCTGCTGCTCCTCGTGCACGATCTGCGCCAGGAGCGCCTCCATTTTCCCGCGCTCGCCGTTGGGTCCGTGCTACGAGCCAGAGAGGGGGGACCAAGCGTCAGTCAGCGTCCGGCCGCAGAGAGCGCCTAGAGTCAGGACTGAAGCGGCAAGGGCCACGCACCATGGTCCGTCGTCGGGCGCGAGGGAACGAAAGATGGAAGGAGGGAGAGAGATCGCAACATGTTTGCGGCCAGTTCGCGTACCTTCGTGCGACCTTGACGTAAAAATCGGTTTGACGGTTCAATGCATTTAGTCGACTTGGAACATGGGTGCATACTCCCACACGTCGCAGATTTCTTTCGCTATTATTGGCCATCGGAAATGGCTGCGAATGTTCCAGAGGAAGATGCGGATCGACCGCGACCAACGGCGTATCGCAGGCATCTCTGTGTACAATGGGAATGGGCATGACCGTCACTTTTCCTTGCTTTGGCGTTCTGCTGCTACGTCCCATGCAACGGAAGAAAGGAATGAGCCACATCGGAAAGCCATAGCTCGATTCGCATTGACCCACACAGACGTTAACTTCCCCCACATCAAATCCTCTTCGGTTATGAAGCAAACTGTGGCTTTGATTGTCGTCATCTTCGCCTTCGCTGTTCATACAGCAGCAGCAACGGAAGAGTTTTGGCCCACGGACGGAGCTTCGGAAGCTTCGCCAGGGTCAACGTCTTCGGTTTCCAAGATCAGCTCGCTGGCCTCGAGTAGGACTCCGTCACCGTCTCCGAAAACGCACAAGCCGAGCCATGTCAGCACTTCCGTCAGCTCGAGCAGCAGTCGCTCTCTGCATGGAAGCAGCAGTGCCAGCGGGCTAAGTAGTCTTTCCGGAAGCGGCGATATGATGTACGCCTGTGTCTGCAGCGACCTGCGCAAGGTTTCACTCATGGGCGCGTCCAATTACTGCCTGTTTCCAGATGCCTACGTGGACAACAAGTGTGGTAATGTGAATCTGGAAGGAGACGGCGAGTGTCCGCGTGCTGGTGCCCAGCCGTGTTCAGATGCAGGCCACGTGCTCATGAGCGACTCGATCTGTACCAAAGTCTCTGGGATCTACAAATGCGTCGCCAGCGATGCAGACGTTAAGGCCCAGAAGCAGAGCTCAAAGAAGAAGAAGAAGAACTCGAAGAAGAGCTCGAGCACCTCGGGCTCTGGCAATGGAGATGTGCTTGTCCGCTCATCCGATGCCATGCGCTCGTCGCTGGCAGTTGCTGTATTCACACTGTCCATGGCGGTCGGAGCGGCTTTGCTGCTTTAGTAAACTTTGCGCACACACGCAAACAACAAATGCATGGTTAGTGTGTAGACAGAACGCAGTGCCCACTGAGAGAATATATATATATATCTAAAAGATGCATCAATACCATTCGATTTTGACTTTGAAACGTGTTTGACACACCATCAGTGCAGCAACTCGCACTATTTTAATGCTGAGTGCGTAGCGCAGATATGCTCCGTAATTACGTAACTCATTTCACTCTCGTTCATCATCCGCTGATGCTTAATGTAACGAAACTAAATCAATCCACTACGGCTAAAGCTGGCCGCTAAAGTTGGCTTTGTCCGCGTGGTTGACCACTGCGCTCCACTTGGACGTGATCTTGCGTCGAGTCGAAAAGAACTCCATGCAACCGTCACCCGTGATGTCCATGTCGCCGTACTTGCTCTTGGTGCCGTACATTCCGCCAAAGCTGAATGGTTCGCGCGGCACTGGGATGCCAATGTTCACACCGATCATTCCCGCTCGAAAACGCGACTGGAAGTATTCTGCGTAAGCACCATTGGACGTGTAGACGCTGGCAGCGTTGCCGTAGTCGTTGGCGTTCTCAATGGCGATGGCTTCATCAAAAGACTTGACGTGGTGGATTGACAACACTGGACCAAAGATCTCATCCTTCATGGCCGGGTCCTCAGGGTTGGTGTGCAGCAACACCGTGGGGCCGACCCACGTGCCGGCAGGCTCGCTCGCCCATGAGCGACCGTCTACAAGCACCTTCACGCCGCTGGCTTCGGCCTCGTTGATGTATTTAAGAATGCGGTTCTTCGACGCAAGATCAATCACAGCGCCGACTTGGCCAGCTTCCGTTCCGCGCTTCAGCTCCTTGGTCTTTTCGACAATCAGATCCAACAGACTGGTACTTTCGCCAACGATCAGCAGCACAGACGCCGCCATGCAGCGTTGGCCAGCGCAGCCGGCAAAAGACGCCACAATATCCTTCGCCGCCATTTCATTGTCAGCGTCAGGCAGCGCAACGAGATGGTTCTTAGCGCCGCCAAGTGCGAGGACGCGCTTGTCAAGCGCTCGGCATCGACGTGCCACCAGCTGGGCGACGTGGCTGGAGCCCACAAACGTGACGGCAGCGACATCCGGGTGGTCGCACAGGCGGGTCACAGGCTCGATGGCGCCGTTAATGATCTGGAAGACGCCCTTCGGCACTCCAGCCTCCATCAGCAGACTCGCAACTCGGTACATCGTCAGTGGCACCTGTTTCGACATCAACACAGTGAGCTGGTGAACCAGACTGATGCAATCACACAAACTCACACCTTTTCAGAAGGCTTCAGGATCACGCAGTTGCCCATGGTCAGTGCAATAGGCACCGTCCACATCGGTACCATGATTGGGAAGTTAAATGGGACAATCGAGGCCACGACCCCCAGAGGATCCCGCGTTTCGTGGCATGTGATGCCGCGAGAGACCTGCAGCGTCTTGCCCTGCGCCAACTGCGGCAAACTGCAAGCATACTCGACAGTCTCGTTGCCCTTGAGCACACTGGCTAGCGCTTCCATCTTGTTCTTGCCGTTCTCCAGCACGACTAGATCGGCCAGTTCGTCTGTACACAGAGAGATCGCCCCCTGTCAGTCTCTGGCTTCGTCTCTTTCCCCCATACCCCTCAGTCTCACCTGCATGCTGCACCATCAGCGAATGGAACTTGAGCATAATCGCGGCGCGGGTCTTGATGGTAGTCTTGCTCCATTCCTTGAACGCTGTCTGCGCGTGTTTCACAGCCACGTCCACATCGGCGGCCGTCGACAGCGCGCAGCGGCCCACGACGGCCCCAGTCACGGGACTGGTCACGTCGATGTACTGCTGACTGCTGGGGGCCACGAATTGGCCGTCAATGAGGTTCTCCACGACCTTGAGCGACGCCATGGCGAATGAGTCGGTGGATGGAGAGAAGTCGATGTGAAAGCGCCACGGGGCGTTTTGGATTGTGGCGGCGGCTCTTGGGATGCGGAGGACTGAATGCGAATTTCCCTGAATGCGCACAGATCTGCACTCGGACTTCAAAGAGAGGCTCCACCCAAAAGCCCAATGAGTTCTGACCAGAGATGGGTTTCACCCTTGGTGGGTTTTCAATTTCATGGGTTGAAGTTGAGTTTCTGAAATGTCCAATAAATGCAAAGATGGGTTTTTGATTTGTGTGTGGTCCACATATGGAGTGTCCTAGAATTATGTTTCGTACATCATGTGGACGAAGTTGAAGTGGCTGAGACCGCCACAGACGCAAAGTCGCTGCTGCTGTTGGTCATGGAGCTGGCATTCGCACTGATGGACAACAAAGCGTCCTGGGTCTGGCTGGTGAACAGTGTCCATGGGGGATAGCTGCCGCTCGACAGGAAGTGAGGCAACAATCCCAACCAGTGGTCGTATTCGATGCGCCACGTCATCGCACGCGGGGCAGTCGGCGATAGAAGTGCACTGTCGTACTCAAGCGAGACATTGATATACTCGTAGCTGAGCAGGTCGCGAAGGTTCGCTTGAAGCTCCAGTGGGTTCTCAGTCCCACTGGTCATATTGCGGATAATCTCGCCATCTCGCGTCAGCTCGAGCGGGATTAGAATGTCGGAATCATTCCCATCGGAAGCCATTTCGGCTTCGTACATCAGCATTTGAACACCTGCCGTTGGTTCCAGCTGCCACTGAGCCACGAGTCCTTTGGACAAAGGAACGAGCCACTCGAGTGAGATCGGGCACGCATTGCGACTGTAGCAAGCGCTGGCATCCAGCAGCTTCCGCCAGCCAATGTCGTTGACCATATCGACCGAGTGACACGACTCAATCGCTGCCAAGAAGCTCAGCGATGGCTCTTTGATTGACGTCGTGGGCTGCTGAAAGAAATCGAGAACTGCGTCGCTCATAGCGCCACCTGACAGCGATGGATAACGCGAGATGCAGTCAGTGAATGCCACGCATTGCGAGTCGCGCATGCAAACATCCAACGCGAGAGTCCGACAGGTCGTCGTGCACGGATCTGGTGGTGCTGTGGCTTGGATGACCGGAAAGAGATTGCGTGGATCCAGCATCGCCTTCGTCAAAAGCCGCAGTCGAATGCTGGGCATAGTCGAGTTGACTACAAGTTGGTTGGCTGAGCTGACGACGACGTAGGTGCTGGCGGTGGTGGAGTTCACTAATTGAAGCACAGGCAGCGGACCAGCCAAGTACTTGTACCGAATGGTCGCAGAGTCGTTCGTGAACATCGCATACAAGACCAAATCGTCCGAGCGGTTTGTCACAGTCACGCGTACGTGGCCAAAGTACTTGGAGAGATGGCACGAGCGCTTGAGCCAATCCTCCACGACGCTCGTAGTCGTGTTCACTTGAATTGGCAGATAGCACAGCACACGCGCTCCCAGTTGCATCGACACATTGAACACAGCAGTCACATCGGGAAATGTTCCAGACCAATTACCAGGCAGACGGATCTGCTGGCTGGCCTCTCCACTCTCCCAGATGAGAATCCTGGTATTGCCGTCGTTTGTTGAGTCAGTCCCTGCTGTTCTCATTGCATTCGTGTCAGTGCGAAAGGCACAAACACGCTGCATTTGGCATCGCACAGCGCTCGACAGCATCATAAGCGCATCGAGATTAAGGCCCGACGCATTTGGATCACTGGCAATCGGAATCATGCAGCTCTGGAAATACGGCCATAAATCTGAAGTCACATCTTGAAGAGTTCCACTCGCCAGCATCGTGTTTGGGATCTGCGCAGCGTCCACACCAGCCTGGAACACACAGGTCGACAAGGCAGCGCAGGCAGAGTGGCGCTGGCACCAATCGTACGCGTTCTGGCAATGAGCGCACGGCTGCGAAGTATCTTTCGTGGTCGTATTCGACTCGTGGATCTTCATCATCAGAATCACCTGGTTCGAGTTGCGGAAGAGGCTCTGATACGAAATCGCCAGGTTGCTCTTCGTCTCGTACACTGGCAATGAAGACCCGGACGTATCACGGGCAATGCTCGTGACAGTCGATGTGGCCTGTGCCTTCGATAAAATATCCGTCGCGATTTCCACGTGCAACAAAGTCGCATTGTCGTCCACATTGCGAAGATAAAGCGCGAAATCCAAACGATTTGACGCGCCTGAGAGAGCTCCAAGCGTCCACAAAGGAGTTGATTCGTTCCCTGGTAGCACCAATGGGCTCAGGAATGACGGCGTCGGATCGTCGGAGGCAAAAAACGTTGTGCCTGGAAAGATATTCCAGCCGACGCGCTCGACTGACTCCATGCGTTCAACCCAGAAAGTTCGATTGAGCGTATTGGTCCAGTAGATGTACGTGCAATAGCCGTCGCTGCCTGCTGTGCATGCAGTTGTGTTGGTCAGCACAGACGTGAGATCCGCATTCACTGAAGTTGACGTCATTGATCCTTGAGCAGAGAAGGCGTATAAGAACCGCTGCTGCTTGCGCTGCATGGCAGCCATCACGGAATTGGGCGTCGCTGGCACCAGAGTTCCCGATGGAGACGTCGGCGCAGGTGCTGGTGGATTCCCCACAGGGAACTGATCGACACTGATGGAACTGAACAGGAACGACAGAACCACCGACCCATACGATTCAGAGTCCTGTATGTAACTCTCGGGTGGGGTAAACACGTAGTCGAGAAACATGGACGGTCGAGAGCTGCCGTCTTCATCATCGACAACTGGTCGAGACGGATCGCCATAAATCAACACGTTCGCCAACACTTGACGCTGAGCGAGCGTCACGTTCGAATCGTTGCCGAGGATAATGTAGAAGCTCTGCACGATCCTGAGCACGTTAGCGCTAGCTGTTGTCGCTGGGCCCGCTGGAACCACACGTCTGACGCTCGGAAGCCCGAGAAATCGCGTCATGCCAAGTCGTGTCTGGTAGATAAGGCTCTGTGTGAGACTGCCTACGTTGGCCAAGTTCCGGAATTCCACGCGCGCAGTCATGAAGTTCGTGCCATTCGCTGGCACTGGGACTGCAGTTAAACAGGAGAACGGTGCATATAAGAGCGCCGTTGGGCTCGAGATCGCACTCAGATTAATGTTTTGAAGCAAGATCACCGTCGTGATATTGGTCGCAGCGGAAATATTTGCTACAAGCGCCATTACAAGCGCTGAGCTGCTATTGGACGGAGCCGAACTTGTCGAGTTGGAGATGTTGCTGGGACTGCCAACGAGAAGCAGCAGCTGGAGTGTCGAGCTGGAGCCCGCCATGGGCAGAAGAGCGGTGCTATTCCGCTGGCGGACATCGAGCGCATACACGTCCGACGTATTGAAATAATTTTTGAAGCCGCTCACAACGAGCGGTTCGGTCATCGCGACACGAAGAAGATCGGTGTTGGACCATGTCAAATTCCAAAACTGTTGAGCCGAGCAAACAGCCGAGAGCGAAAGCAGACCGAGCAGCAGTGCTGCCACTCGCAGTTGTCTCGCCATGGCTTGTCGCGTCGGATCCGTTCTGGGGTCTTCCTGATCAACCAAAGACGCGAGTGGTCGCCACGAAACGATAGAAAAAAACAGATACCGAGCGAAAGATCGGGCTTCTCACGCGGCTGTTAGCGTGAGTACGGGGCCAATATTGACGTTCTCCCAGCGCAACAGCCCGAGGACTGTCTCCAGTGCATTGAGCTGAGCTGTTCGTTCATCGCCAAACGACGATTTGCCCACCACTTTCACATTGCAATGCTCAAATTCTTTCACTTGGCCATCGGCCGTGGTCACAGACTCATAAGACGGGACAAATTGGGTCCACAGACAGGCTTCGTTCGCCCACACGCGTGTCTCCGCTGCCTGGTCCTCGTCTTGTGTGGCTGCGGTATCCAATTCGTGTGGATGCACGCTCTGCGTGACCACAGCGATCCCACTGCCGTCAAGCGAGCGCACACGGAACCGCAAGTAGTACATACGCACAATCTCACTGGTCAACGGGTCGTTTACATCGCGCGACAGAAAGAAAGTATCATCATTGACCTGCTGCACGACTCGCCAGCGCTGACTCGCGGCCTGCGCTGCGCTGCGGTAGCTTACGCCGTGCATCTCGTTCTCCCAGGTCTTCATGCTCACCTGCAAGGCGGATCGATTGCGGAACGTCTTGGTGAACACAAAGTACAGGTACTTGCCTTCAAAGAGCCGAGCCGTGCTCCAGCCAAACACGTCCAAGGGAGAGCCCAGTCGCATCTGCTCGATCGCGAGCTTCTCCTGCCGCGACTCAAAGATGATGCGCATGGCGTAGTCCTCTGTAAACACATTGGCCGCACGAGACTGCGAGGCGGAAAACGCCGTCAGCAGTGCGTGATCCAAGTCGGTGCTGGATTCCTCTCGCTGCAAGGACAGAGACCATCCATGTGAGACAAACACAGCATTCTGTACCCGCATGGCTTTAGCGCACACACCTGCAGTTCCCGCAAGAGCCCCTCCATCCGATCCTCCTTCTTGATGTGCTCGTCGATCTGCTGCTGGAAGCGCAGGTTCTGCTGCATCAACTCCTGCGCCTGACGCCGCGCGTCTTCCAGCTGCGACTGCAGCTCGTTGATCGCCCTGCGACCGCTTGGAGGCGCTTCGATCTCAGCGAGTCGAGAGTTCATGTTGGCCACCAGCTTGTGATGCGTCTGCTGCAGGCTCTGCGCAGTGCTGCGGATTGATTCCATCGCGCTCTACGTATTGCAAACGCGACAAGATTAGGCTCGTGTTCTCATTGCACACTCATAGACACTCTTGCATCACAACGACCACGAGTCCACGACCGTCGAGTAAAGACGACTACTCATTAGCGGACGACTCACCTTATCTCGCTGACGTGCACGTTGCATGGCCTCACGATTGCGCTTGCGACGCATTTCAATGGAAACCTGCTTCTTGCGCGCGATCTCCGCGGCGGATAAAGGCGGCTTGGTCTTCTGTGGCTTGCTCAGCCCTCCGACCGGCTTCTCTTGAGACGGCGAGGAGCCCACTTCCTCCCCTGGGAAATTACGATCACTCATACTGAGCAGTAACAGCTCTACGTCCTCACTGTGGCCTCCAGGGCCGCGCCAGGTCGCATAATCCATGGCTTCCCCGTCGCTCGTCCTGGGCATTCGCATATTCCCCGCTTGAAGTAGCGTAGTAAACCTCAATAGTAGACTCAATCCAATTTCACTGACCGCGCACTGTTTGGAGCAGTCTGAGCCCGAGTTGGCGACCGGACGGGTCTGTCTGCGCTTGTGTGTGTCGCAGCGCACGCCATCAACGGGTCGGGTTGTCGACTAGATGGACAACCAGCCCGTTTAGCTGGTGACCCGGCTGACGTGTCGATACTGTAGCAGTGAAATCCAAACGGGTCAGGGGCCTGATGTGGGTTATAATGGGTAACAATTGGGCGAAGAGCTCAACGTGGCAAGGGTCAAAATAAAAATCGTAGAAAAAGCATTGTTTTACCAGTTTACGGTTAGATTTCAAGATTCAAACCAATACACAGTTCACATACAAAAGCGGGTCCTGTACAAACACGTACTCCGGAGAAAAAGACTGAAGTCCGGTTCTGTCAGAAATACCAGTGACAGGGTCCGTAACTGTCAACGGAACCCAAAAATCCAGCTACATTTGGTTTCACTATCTTGCCTTCCCAGGTTGCTCCCCCTTCCCCCTCCTCCTCCTCCTTCTCCCCTCCTCCTCACGTTTGTCGCGCAATCCTGCACTCAGCTTTAGTCTTAGTGTTTGTATGAATAGGAGGGATGACGTAGGTGGGTGCACGCATTGTCCCGTTGGCAACCTGCCTGAGTTTCCGCAGACTGTGTACCTCATGCTGCCGACCGACCTCTCTCATTTCTCTTTTCGTCGGGTCCCTCGCAAGCAAAAGAATCAAGATGGCTGACGAAGACGTCCAGGCTCTCGTTGTTGACAACGGCTCCGGCATGTGCAAGGCCGGTTTCGCTGGTGACGACGCCCCGCGCGCCGTGTTCCCGTCCATCGTGGGTCGCCCCAAGCACTTGGGTATCATGGTCGGCATGGACCAGAAGGACGCGTATGTAGGTGACG
>JAADVW010000722.1:0-16938 GCA_023335875.1 Elongisporangium prolatum | reverse complement strand
TTAGGCGGCCATGCTCGCAAATCCGCGGCTCAAATGGAGGAGCTTTCGCCGCACACCGGCCCTCACAGCGCAAGCGACTGGAGTGGGCCACGGACAAGGTCACCTGGAGCGACGAAAAGTGGGGCACGGTGGTCTTTTCTGAGCCGGAGAAGGGCAGACATCGAGACATTGATTTGACCCTAACATATCATTCATAAGAGATTTACCAGAAATCGTTGATGCATCACGATGGTTGGGGTCGCCGACACCCGCCCAAGTGCGAAGCGTCAGCTCATCAAGATCGGGCAATATCTCAGCATTATTCGAATCTATATTTGCCGAATCCGAAAGGTTTTTTTTGCGATAAGGATTTTAGCATTGGGATCATTGGCTGCATTAGTACACTCCACACAGAAAATCTGCGCGCACACTCCGATTTTTTGTTGTGTCGGCTAGATTTGTCCAATCGTCATTCCGAAAGTTGTGTCTCATAGCCAATGAAACGCGAGATCAGACCAGTTTTCGCCTTTTTGATTGGGTGAAAATTGATCGCGAAAAGGTGAAACCAGAGGTACCCGTGCAAAATAATTTGCTCGGGTACCTCTGGTAAGGAGTGCTGCGGTCAGATATGTATTAGACGTCTTAGAATGCGTCGCGCACGTTGTTAGTAGGTTGTTTGCTCATCCACACGTGTGTAATAGCTGGTAAAGTTGTCAGCCTCATTTGATCATTTTCAAGCAAGGAGCTGTACGAAGCAGATCAGCGAGCTGCGTTGGAGCTTCACCGCGCCGGCATGAACAGCCGAGCGATCGCCAAGCAGCTGAAGAGGTCCCTAACGGCTGTGCGGAAGGTTGTCAAGCGCGGCACGGTCGCTGCAGCCCGTCCTCGGTCGGGAAGGCCGCAAAAGTTGACGTCTCGTCACCAGCGGCAAATCGTGCGCCACCTCGTGGCCGAGCCTCTCTCAGCGGCAACTCTCGCTGCGCAGTTGCAATTGCCAGCATCGGATCGTACCGTCCAGGTGGCCATGCTCGCAAATTAGCGGCTCAAATGGAGGAGCTTTCGCCGCGCGCCGGCCCTCACAGAGCGGCACAAGGAGAAGCGGCTGGAGTGGGCCAAGGACAAGGACAAGGTCGCCTTGAGCGACGAAAAGTGGGGCACGGTGGTCTTTTCCGGCGAGAAGCGGTGGACGCTGGATGGTCCTGACGACCTAAAGAAGTACTAGCACGTTGGTGGTACGCCGGAGCGCGTGGGGGTGCGTCGCAATTCAGGCGGTGGTGGGCTGATGGTGTGGGCCGGCGTCTCGAGCGCCGGGACGACCAAGATCGCGTTCGTGACCGCATCCATGAACTCCGACGTTTACACGACCGTGCTGGGCGGGTTTCTACTCCCGTTTGCGTGGTCTAACCACAGCGATTCCTTTGTTTTCCAGCATGACGGCGCGGCTCGCCACACAAGCCGTCAGACGAGGCGTGGATTAGCGACCGCACCATCGACGTGATGAAGTGGCCGTCCCTCTTCCCCGACCTCAATACCGTGGAGAACGTCTGGGCGTGGCTCAAGCACAAGGTCTATGCCAATGGAGGTCAGTTCGTGGACGTGGAGCAGCTCAGTCGGCCATTCTGCGTGCGTGGGGCGAGTTGTCGCCCACTACTGTTCGGGAACTAATTCGATCGATGCGAAAACGCTGTACGACTGTGATCAAGCTTAAGAGTGCATTTACAACCTACTAACAACGTGCGCGACGCATTCTAAGACGTCTAATACATATCTGACCGCAGCACTCCCTTGACCAGAGGTACCCGTGCAAATTATTTTCACCTTTTCGCGATCAATTTTCACTCAATCAAAAAGGCGAAAACTGGTCTGATCTCGCCGTTTCATTGGCTATAAGACACAACTTTCGGAATGACGATTGGACAAATCAACAAAACATCGGAGGGTGCGCGCAAACTTTCTGCGCGGAGTGTAATAGCGGTGTCAGACACATGTGTACCTTCCGAATTTGTACTGCTTGATCTGACCTTGCCTATTTTGTCTGCATCTGATGCCCAAATAGCTCCCTCATACATTTGTCGTTTCTTATTTGCTTGTTGCACACGTAGCCTCGCACGCTCTAATAAATTTTGGCGTTTGTACTCGCGACCGCTTAAACTACTGAAGCTTGGAAATATGCTTATATCGTATTGGATAAAAAAAACGCGTAATTTAAATCAGACAAATTGTTTCTTAATAGACTTGAAGTACATTTCTTCGATTGGGGATATCTTATTTTTATTGATAAGTCGCATATTGTCTTGTGACTCCCAAGATGGGCCATCATACCCTTTCCACTTCACAAAGCACTTATTTTTACCGTTCTTTATCGTTTTGTGATCTAATATCCACTCTACGTCCCAAATCTGATTATCTTCTAATGGTGCATCTGTAACATCTGCTTGAACAACTTTAAGCTCATTAGAAGGCTTATAGAGTGTGGTTGTTTTTTGACCGAATCTGAAGTTTATAACCATCTATCCAATGATTTTATAAACGGTTTTGCTCCATTTAACTGATTCCTTACCGAATGTCTTAGGCTTTAGCTTGGATCGAACACTATCACCAATGACGAATCTATTTCTCCACAGCATCAGTAGTTACTTGATTTTGTTTCAGCTCCGATTCAATTACCTTGCCTTTTGCTGCATTCGGGGTCATCCCTATGGACCGATGAGTAGTGTTGTTGTAATTGGATATAACATCGCTGAGCAAAAGTTGGCTCACGCGCTTATTAGGCATGCGAACAAGCCTCTGTTTCAGCGTGCTGTTAAATCTTTCAATTTTACCCATAGTTCCATGATCGCCTGGTTCGTTGTTGTTATGCTCAATTTTCGTGTCTGCAAAGAATTGTTGAGCCGTGCGATTGATAAATTCAGATCCATTATCTGTTGTTACAATTTCAACCTTGTATGTACTACATAGCGCTTTTATCGCGGCCAAAACAGTAGCCGCTATTTTATCCTTTAGCAACTTAGCGTAGCCTATCCTTGAGTGATATTTACTGCTGTCAATATTGGCTTGGGTTTGAAGAAAGCTAAATCCATGTGCCAAGAATCCGGGTTGTACGATGCGATTTTAAAGCGGCTAAGAGGACCTCTCTGCTCTTCAAATTGCTGAATGTCAAGCTGGCATGAATACCAATCTTTTACTTTCTTATGGGAAAGGCTTGCATCATGCTCTTTCGCTTTCTCGTAAAGCCGTGATGCGTTTATGTAACCGGTTTTAGGGTCATGATATAGCTTATGTAGTAGAGAATCAAGATGGTCTGCCATTTGCATTGTAAATTTGGTCGACATATTTATTTTACAGATCGAGGGGGATCGTTGAAATGCCATCTGAAAGTACTTTCCGCTTACCGTAATAGTAGCCAAGCGCCGTCTTCTGCTGAGTGTAGGTAATAATCGACTTGCTCTCCTTACAGATTCGTAAGCCTTTGTTAGTTTCGGATAGTGTGATTTGATCCTTGGCGACGGACTCAAATCCTTCTGGGATCAGTACATTATGTTACGTCCGCGTCCTTGTTGGACACCTTTCGCTGATACTTTCTCCTTGTAGAACTCATCTTTATCATTCGGAGATTTCTTAACCTTCTCGATCATATCCGGCATGTAGCAAATATAATGTTTAGAGCTGAGACCAACCATAGCGTTGCCACGCCATTCCTCATTAAACAAACCAGGTGTGCGACGATCATATGCCGTTTTCTCCATGCTCTGATCACTGGGAAACCAATCATATTTGTGTTGTTTGAAGTGCTCACGTAGATTTGGCTTGATGCATTCCTCAGATGGTTTATCACACCTGAAGGCGATGTACGCTGAATCAGTATCCATCTCTTGGTACTGAAAGTCGCTACGATCAAAGTAGAAATCGATGCAATCATAGTAGAACTGGAGCATACGAAGCTTTGCAAGCTGATAGATGGCGATCGAGAGATGAATTGGGTTATAGAGCTTGATGCAACGCTTCTTGAGGCTGATCTCATAAGAGCCGGCAAGCTCTTCAACAATATGGAAGTTTGCTTCTCAACGATAGCACATCATTAGGCTCGTACTTAATCTTCTTGTGCTTTGACTTGTCCTTACCAAAGCAGCCGAAAGCGCTGTTGCCCACGAGTTTCATCATCGCAGCAACCATCGAAAACGTGTGTGATAGGTTTGCCTGGGACATCCATGCCCGTTAGTGGATATTTACTAAGGATACTCTTGATCAAAACCTCGTACTTTGATACTAAGAAAAGGTTTTGAGCAGAGGAGAGCTGCAACGCAGGCAAAGACGGACTGTGTATTTCAGAGAACTTTCATGACCGACCTTTCTTTCTAACTGTGGTTCCTTTCTGCACCTTTTTCAAGAAACCTTCAGTCTGAATGTGACCCGAAGGTGATATTCTCGAAGCTTGAGAGTCATTCTCTTCATACGCCCTTCTGACTCTCAAGCTGAACCTTGACTGACGATGACAAATCACGTACACCCACTGCTGCGCGAAACTTCTGAAACGTAGGCTCATACAGCAGCTTCGTCTGTAGATCAGCTATGTTTTCGCTCGACGGCACGCGGTTCACTTCGATCTGTCGCTCTTTCACATATTCTCTTATCTTTAAATACTTAACTACAATGTGCTTGGTTTTCTTGTGATTTCCAGGATGGTCAATCAAGTTCACAGCCGCTTCATTGTCACAGAAAAGAGTTGAGTTTGCTCTCTTCACCTGAATTTCATCCAACAATTGTTCCAAACATACAACTTCACGTAGTGTTTCGTTTGCGGCAACAAATTCAGCTTTACATGTGCCCTCTGTGACTGTGTCTTGTTTCCAACTCTTGGTGAGATAAGCTGGCCATTGCAGAAGACCGCGAAACCAGTAACAGAGCGACGATCCACTGGATCATTCGCAAAGATAGCATCCACAAAAGCTTCAATCTTAACACATCCGTATTTCTTTGCGATTCCCAAATCATACTCGATTCCATCGAACCTGGTCTCGACTAAATACTTCAGCACGTGTTGAGCCATTTTCCAAGCCCTTTTCGTGACATTGTTCAATTTTTCACTTACTATTCTTGCCAGGTCCGGTGTCGACCCTCCTACAAGGTATTGTAGGCAGCCGACGACAGTGCGGTACGGCAAGGTATAACATTCCTTTTCTTGCTTTTCAATTTCACTCTCATTTGCATGCATTTTTTGTTCTTCATTTTGCTTTCTTCACCTTCCGTCACCGAGCATGGACTAAGTGGGATCTGCACTGGATTTGCTCTATCCATGAAACTTTTTCAAAATGTCTTCCACATACTTCTCCTGGCTAAACGTAATTCGTTTTCCCATTTCATAATTAATTTCAATACCCAGGAGATATCGGATGTTTCCCAACTCTTTCATTTTGAATGGCTTCATTAATGTGGATGCCACGTACTCGATATCACAGTCTCTGCCAATCACCAGCATATCATCAACATACACAGTCACAAGTACAAGATGTGTGCCACAGTACATGAAGTATAATCCGTAATCTTTCCAACATCGTTTTAATCCCATCTTCACTAGAAAAGAATGTAGTGTGCTGCTCCATTCCTTTGGTGCTTTGCGTAATCCATAGATACTTTTCAAAAGCAAGCACACTTTGCATTCTTGTCCTTTCACTACAAAACCGATTGGTTGCTTTATGTATAGTTTCCGATCCATCGGTGCGTTTAAAAACGCTGTAACGAAGTCATACTGCTTGACTTTCAACCCCATAATATCAGCCAAAAGTAATACTAGACGCAAAGTCTCAAAGCGAATCACTGGTGCACAAGTTTCATCAAAATCAATTCCTTCTTTCTGCATCCAGCCAACAACAACCAGTCTTGCCTTAAACCTGATATTGCGTTGGTCATCTTCCTTTATTTTCCAAACCCACATCGATCGAAGAATATTTACATTCGGATCCTCAGGTCTGTCCACCAGAGTCCACGTCTGATTCTCCATACGTGAATTGTACTCCTCTTGATCAGCTTGCATCTATTTATCAGCTTGCGGAGAACTCTGCACATCTGCAAACGTCACTGGCACCTCCAAGTTGCTTGTTCCTTGAGTGAGATGCAACTGATAATCTCTGAATCTGCTCGGTGCTCATTCTCATTAGCTTTCTTTTCTTCCAATGATTCAAACTGATTTTCACATTCATCCATGCACAGGTCTCCAAGCACTACATCTGTATCTTCCATCTCCACATCTTCTGTATTGTCAGTGATCACTTGGTCATCACATCCATCGCTTCCTTCTACTCTTTTGCCAACAATGTCAAAACTCCCTTCGACACCAGCGCTACATCGTATTCTCCCTTCTGGCGACAGAGTATTGGGTTCTGCAACAATCTCTGTAGCCACATTGATGCTGGTGACTGAGTTATGAACGTCTAAATCCGAGATGTGCACAACAGGAAGTTTAACTAACCGAATATGCGGTAATAGCTGTGCACTGCTTTTGTTGCAGTAAACGTTGTCCTAAAGTAATTTTACATACATTCCTGATACAGTTGGATCTTCACAAAATTTCAAATTCTCCTGCCTCGCTTCAACAATCATTCCTTTCTCCAAATGAAGCAGACGATATCCATTCGTTTCCATAGCATATCCCATAATCAGACATGGTACTTCACGAGCTGATAATTTCTGGTTAACTCGATAATGAGGCTCCACATACATAGTTGCAACTGAACCCCACGGTGTTAATCCACTGACATCCGGCTTCATTCGAAAGAGCTTTTCAAATGCCATGGCTGCTCCTCCATACCTGTTCTGTCATCAGTATATGTTACATATCCTGCTGCTTCTCCTTACAAAGCTTCAGGTAGACCAGAACTGATAATCACTGCACGCACTTTGCCAAACAGCACTGAATGTGCTTTTTCAATCAAACTCATTTCTTCATGTGCATATGGATGTGAATAGACATGAGCAGTAGTTCCACCACAGATATCGTTCACTTCACGATTCTTAAACTCCAGGCCTTGATCTGTTTGAAGTGTTTTAACATTCATTCCATACTGTGATTTGATAACTTCCAGAAAATGCCGACTGTTTGTTGATGTTTACTTCTTTTGCTTTTGTAGCTAGATCCATTTCACACGAGTCACTTCATCCATAATATGCAAAGCACATGTATGTCCACTGGGTGTTTGAACTCCACTTACAAACGTAATATCCATCAAAACTTTTTCAAATGGGTTGACTGCGCGTATCGGATAGGTATCACGATATGACACTCGTTTCATTTTAGCAAATGTACAAGCCAAACAATCCAGCTGATTGTGATCATCACTTGAAAGCAACCTCATTCCTTCAACACTGCGCTTTATTCATTTGCTTAACAACATCAAAGTTCGCGTGGCCAAATCTGTAGTGCCACCGCTCGAGCATTGACTTGCTTCTCAAACTCAAGACTCTCTTCTTAATTGAATATCTGAACTGTTTTATAAACATATAGTTGTCATCCTTGTGAAATTTCCACTTGTAATCATCATTGATCAACTGAATCACATCTTGGTGCCAAAGACTATTTTGGCTTTAAAGCCATGATCCTCCAGTAGCAAGTGCTGCGACAAAATATTGGCGGTTGAATCATTAATACAGGCTGCATGGATCTTTGAGTTGTTCAATTTTCTGCGTCCTTTTATTCAGTACATCCAATAAAATCCGACCTGAGCCATCTGCAACACGCTGGGTTTCACCAATCCAGGTCAAAACCAGTTGTTCATTGCCCCATTCCACGAAAGCAGATCGATTACCACACACATGAATACTGACTCCATTGTCCAGGACGAAATTAAGCAGATTACTTTCATAGCTTCTGTTCACTGCGTTCACAATCATGGTTTGTTCATTTGCCACCCTTATCATTGCACTGGAGCGAATCTGCTAAATTGTTGAGTAATTGGCTGAGTAATCAACTCTTGATTCTGATTCTGAGATTTTGTTTCCAATGCTGAACCAGAGTTGGATTGTTCATTGTGACCTTGAGCAGACTGATCCCAATTTCCTTGTCCAGACCTTTCACGACCACGTCCACATCCAAATCTTCCTCCGAATCTTCCACCACCTTGTCTGCCACGGCCTCTTCTGAATGATTCGCGACCACGGCCACGATTACCAGGATTAGACTGAAACCGTCCAGCATTCTGATCACACCCCACCAAAAATAACAATCATGTTGCGTGTGTCCTAGATTGTGATAATATCGACACCGTCCGTTAAATCGATATCGGCGGTCATTTGTTCGTACTGCTGGCCGCGTAGATTCTTGACCAGTTCTCATTACAGGTTGCCCAGGCTGAATCCATGCTTCGGTGTGTTGCGAGTGCTCTGGAAGCTGTCGGTCACGGTCTTCTTTTGATTTCAAATGGTTTATCACTAGGTGTAGAGTCACTTTGCATTTGCATATTGATCCACAAACATCATATAATCCTTTCCCAATCAAGTCAACAGTGCTGTCATAACGTCCTCATCACTCACAGTAGCATTCGTTGCGTTCAATTGACGACGGTGATCCAGCAATCGATCCATGTATCCGCTTAAACTCTCGTTCTGTGGGTCAAAACCGATTTGAAACAACGACTTCTTCAAAAACATAGAGTTCACAAACGGCTTCGATTCACATTCATTCAAAAGCAACTGCCATTTCTCCTGCGGCGTATTGACTTCATCAAGACGTTTACGCCACACATTGTTCACAGAAGTCATCAAAAACGCATCCACTTCATCATTTTTATCATCCCACTCTTGCATTCTCTTCAATGTTTGGGTATCAGTTCCCTGGGGCTTTGGTTCATCTCATTTATGAGAATTGCCCAAAACTTCCTGGCCTTTAGAACCGGCTTTACCCCAGCCTTGTACGGCGCAAAATCCGTGCCATCAATGAACACGCCTCTCGCCACTTCATCCACCTTGCTCTCGAGCTGAACATTAGCCGCCATAGCCTTTGGGCTTATAACCTAAGAAAAAGTTATGAGCAGAGGAGGGCTACAACGCAGGCAAAGACGGACTGTGTATTTCAGAGAACTTTCATGACCGACCTTTCTTCCTAACTGTCGTTTCTTTCTGCGCCTACAAGTAACCTTCAGTCTGAATGTGACCCGAAGGTGATATCTCGAAGCTTGAGAGTCATTCTCTTCATAGATACATTATAAATTTGGGTCTCCTTTACGACCAGTTCGATGTATGCGAACACGTCCGTAAGCAATTGAATCGGTGAGTCATTGACAAAGCAACGAACCTCTTCGGTGAGACTGTTGCATATACTCACCGACACTGGAACGTGTTGGTTTGTGTAGGTCGTGCTGGATCCTTGCTGAATCGCTGTCGGCTTGAGAATGGCTTCGAAGTCATCAACAATGAAGTGATCAACGTAGTGATTGACCTCCTTGATACTGAATTTATTTAAAAGCCGGTGAATTTGGCTCTGCTGGGGACGATAAATGGTAGGACTCTTAGGGAAAGATTCAATCACCTCAAACTCACATTTAGTCTTCTTGTGGTATGCTAGTTTCTCCCAATCACTGAAAACTGCTTCACAGACGTCGCACGGAAACTTTGACAGAACGTAATGGAGATCGGTGATGTACATCGCATGAGAATGTTGATGCTGTCTGAGTAACCATTTTTAGACTCGAGGATAAGCGAAACCTCGAGAGTGTCTTGGCTCATCTCGTAAACTTTGATTCTCAGTTGGACGCATTCTTTCAACTCATCAAACTGCATAATATCGATAGCCTGAAATTCCTTGTAAGTCTTCGAAGTGTATTCAATGTTCTTGTAATCACAATATTTCTTGACAATAGGCTTGACAAATGATATCATTCTACGGTACTTAGACTTATCGTCTCCCGAGAGATGATAGGCAATGCAAAAGAATACACATTTATTATCTGTCTCAGGAAAGTCGATAATATATCTATTTTTCTTGATCGAGTCGGAGATGACGATGTTCTCACCAAGGATATGGTTGCGATAACTGATAACGATCTTAGCCATGGTAATTTCCTTGAGCTGATAGCTCGACGAGGGGAAACTGATACGCTCAGTAAAATCCTTTGATTGAGTCACATTAAGCACTTTAGTATCAATGTCATCCTTACTGTTGGCAGCTATAGGTTTATCGAAGGTAGCTGTGTTCGTAGCCGGCCAATAGTTACGCTCAAGACCAATTATACGATCAATTAGCTTGTAGCCACGCTGAACATTGACCTTGAAAGCTCTATTCAGGTTCTTAAGCGTGAAGAGAATCGTATCGTTATTTTTTGTAGGTGTGTAGTACTCATACAAATAGTTCTCGTGTACGTTGCTTTTATAAAAAGTGTAGGCACCAGGTCGCTTGTAGTCCTTATTTAGGTTGCTCTCAATTCGGGACTCTGAAATTTTATAGTGCTTTGCGAGGAGCTTGCGATTCTTCGGCTTCGACACGAAAAGATGATCCCCATCGAAAGACTGGAGTGTTTAGTAGCTTTAGAGCTTCGAGTTCGCTGGACAATTCAAGTATATCTTCGTTCAAGATGGACCACTTCGTATTTACTAAATATAAAAAAATATTTTTGGGTTTACTGCATTATTAAATGGCAATCTTTCCGGCTTTTTTCTCTTACGATCCTTCTCCTTTATTTGCTCACGATGCTCATCGTCGTAGGCCTTCTGTTTTGCAAGAACCGATAATCGATTTTTTTCGTAGTATCGTTTTTTTGCTGCGACAACGCGATCCTTGTTAGCTTGGTATTTTTCAGGTGAGTATGTCATTGTGATATATACTAAGTTATTTAATGCTTAATATTAAAAAATTTCGATAACGAATATCAAATTGTTATCATCCAGTGTAAAAAAATCTTACAAATCAGTCATTAAAATCGTTCTTCAATGAAACCGCATTTAGAACATGAATGATCGTCAGCTTGCTTGTCTCAGCAGCAACTTTTATCAGCTAGGCACCACATTCTATTACATGAATTACTTACCATTCTAGTTTCCTTACCTCTAACAAAATTACACAACCATATGAGCCATAGATCGATTTAACAATCGTGTATTCTTTGCGATTTCTAAAACCATGTTCGTCGTATGAGCCAAGAGCAATAAGCTTGATCTTCAAGCATTGTCTGTAGAGATTTATACTTTGAGTTGAAGCTGCGCTGTATCCATGCTCGCAAATCGGTTTTGATTATATACTTAGTATCCCACACTTAAAATGGACTCACTTTTCCACTCATAAAACACAATGAGAATAAAATAGAGAGTTAATTACTAAAATATTCGGCCGAGATAGGAATCGGATTATGTATGCGTTTTTTAGGAGGTAGGAGATTTTTCAATACCTTAGTGTAATTAATTTTAGTCATTGAAACTGGCTTTTTGAAATCGCCATCCTTTGCCACATAACAATTTTCATCGATCACGATTGGGTCGACATAATCTTCATCAACATATTCGATATCCATAATGCTCTATATAAGGAGAGAGACTGCTTCTTTGAGTTTTTTGCAATTATCACGAACGTATTCGTTTGCTTGGAGCCAGGTGATATATTTTGGATCATTATCTTTAATCCATACGACCGATTTCCCCTTATGCTTACCCCAGTTCATCATATATGAACCATCATCACCTTCAAACATACTATCTAAGAATGATTTAGCTTCTGGGAATTTACTCATCAACTCAGCTTGACCACGCAACCAGCGACAGTATCCCCGATCAGTAGCATATACGCTTCCGATTTTGTTGATCGCGATATTTTCCAAAGTTAAGAATCGTAGTCATTGTCTCCCGTACATATCGGACGTTTTTGTTTCTGTTGAAAACATAAAAATATTATTAGTGCATGATTTTTTTAACAATCAATAGCACTCCAAAATTCTTGCTCTCCGTCCAATAGTACATTATAAGGATTGTAAGTGTGTTAATATCAATAGATTTTTACCTGTGTTTCTATTTTGGTGAATAAATCGATATTATACCACGGAGACGTGCTCTATCTCCCTTCACAGTGAATAGGTGATCTTAAAGCATGATGGGGTAGAGACAATTCCTTTAAGTTTTCGATTTAGTTGAGAATTCAAAAAAATTAAAAAACGCACATCAAAGTCGTAGTGACCTACTACTACCATTCACCGTTTGCTTCCTCCGCAACACAGTGTGTATCGCGTCTCGGGACCAATTCTCTGTTCCCGTTACAGAAATGCTCTTTCGCCCATACTGCCAGCTCTTTGCTTCATCGTTGGCTCGTGCATGTGTTTTTGTATAAGCTCAATCTTCTGCTGAATCGTGAGCTTGCTCTTTTGCAGTTGCTGCTTCTGTGATGGCATGGTGAAAACGGAATGTCCGCGCTTTTTGCACCCTTGCCGCCACTATTTAGACGAGTGTTCTTGCCCGATTCTATTTATGGCTTTATATGTGTTGGATTGCTCAAACTAATAAATTGCCTAACTTATTATTTAATAACCTGAATTTTCTGCACGGAGCGTATAAGTTTAGGGGGAACTGACTGTAGTAGCTTTAGCAACTCCCTTCGTTTCTGTTCGAGAAAACAATGAACGCACCGATCCAGGCTTGAATATCACACAAAAATGAGTCTAGACCCACCGATCGCATTTTACGGTACAGTGCCGATCGCCTAGATACGAAACAGCATGGACGTGCTGAACGAGAACGACTTCGGCAGCGCGTATCAGCTTGGAAGACGTTGCTGCGGTTTGTGAGGGTCAACAGGCAGCTACCTGGACGCCTCAATCACCATCGACAAGGCCTGTGTTGTGGAGGAGAAAATTATGGTGTTTCTGAACGCCCACGACTCTATTTACAGACTGGCAATGGCCAAAAGATCCCAGATGCACCCGACCATTTCCTCCAAGCCATGAACCTGGCCTCATCCAAGGATGTTATGGGATTCATTAAGAACGGAATCGCATTGGTGCACGCGGCAGGCAAAGCTTCGCCAAGCGATCAGCTGTCGCTGGAGCTCGAGAACGTCTAAAAACTGCCTCCAGTATCTCCAACGACATGAAACGTTCTTACTACACCCAAGAATTTTTCCTGCAGAACTCCTATCGACAATCGCCACCACACTACGCTCATGAGCTTGTCTCGCTTTCATCGCGCCGTACTGCAAGAACACACTGAAGATTTGGGTCAGCGTTCTATTTGCAGACATCGACGGCACTGAACTGCGCCTCGACGGTCTAGCGTTTGATCGACTGATGAAGAATCCAGCATCAAAGACCGTGATCCAACGCCCTGGGGACGTTGTGTGCCAGGCTCCGATGGCTTACCAAGCCGTACAAGTCATGCCTCTCCAGTGAACGTTGGTGCATTCTCAACGGAAATGTGTTTCTCACGGAAAGAGAGACGCGTGCCCTGCGTACGTCTACGCCAAGCGAGCCATCACTGGTGAGCGTCGAGATTCGAGAGAGATATGGAACAAGATCCTACTTGCGTTCTACGCATTTTCGATCCGGAAGAACGAGCAGCTGGTAGTCCTTCAGAAGCAGAAGCTGGAAGAAGATATGAAGTACGACTTTGACTTCGAGATCAAGCGTTTCGACGAGTTGCTGCTCGAGGATGAGCGGTTACATATAAAAAAGCGCAGTGATAGACAGTGGCTCGATGGACCAAGGAAATGCCTATGAAGTCTGCCAAACGTCTCAGCTTCAAGCTGCCCGAGAGGCTGCTTTGAAGAAACGAAGGGAAAAGAATGCCGAGAAGATTAACGAAATATAATCTGACTGTTTGCGTTGCATGTCCTTGGATTATACGTTTAATTAAAGAATCCGCAACCGCAGTTAGGCGCGTGCATGCCATGCCTACATAATGCCCAAACATAATTTTCTAGGTCTATGTACGTATATATACGATTAGCGTCGTCGCATGCCCATTTATCTATTTATCTAGTAAACACACTATAGCAACGGCATATGGTTCACAATCATCAAACAAAACACTGGTCCAGACAGATTTGGAAACCGTACACGTCAAGGTTTGCTTTGCATGCCCTTGAGGAAATCTATCCGGGGTGCGGTTGTGGAGCTGCAAATACATGTACATAGGTCATTGCAATGGATAGTCCAGACAAAATTAACTTAGACGCTTCACACGAATTCTTAATTGCTAGCAGACAAAAGTCGGCTACCTACGTCATAAATAGCGCGTGATCGCACAGTCTCATCAACGGACGCGCTAAAGTGCATGCCATAGATATCACGAAACACTTGTTTGGTCGCGGGTGCCGTCGTGCCTGACGTACGTTTCACGACATTCGTTACAACGTAGTAAAAGCCCATCAAGTACACAAAGTCGCATTCAACACCAAACACACGCTGAAAAGCATTGCATTGGGCTGAATCGGCATCACCCATGACGTAACGACGGCGAGAGGTTTATTCATCACTGCAGAATACACTCGCCGAAGAGATGTCAGCGCTTCATAGAACTGCATTTCCAAACGTTTAGAGCTGATGAATACAGCAACCCAAAGAAATGAAACGATCGGCATCGATCTGAAATGCCGCAGACGATGACTGGATATCCAAGCTGATTGAGCTTGAACGTTGCGTCTAACTGAAGCACAAAATTTTTGGTCGGCATATCCAATTGTGCGAGTAAGCGATTTGTACTTATACCGACCAGAACGGTCGGCATCAGATCACCAACATGAAGCTTTTCATCGGTGTCAAATCGCCAGCCAAATATAAATGGTGTCTTGTCGCTCTGCCGCCCAGAAAACTCATTCTCATGAATGAAATCCTTGATGTCTGTAAATCGGTCGTGATTCATCAGCTTCGTCATCTTGAAATAGTTCACATAGTTCTGTATGATGGCCAACTTCCGTAAGTCGTCCAGACTCGTGTTAAACTTTCTCGCCATCGTGCGCGAATGCGGTTTGGCTTGAGACCGTAAGCTGCCATTTCTTGTAGATACTGTTTATGAGCCGCAGTTAGCTTTTCGGAGGCAGGATCTGGGGTCAGGCTGTGATGGCTTGCACGCTTTGACACGTGTAAGTCATCGCGCGCCCTCACCAAGCGCAGGCTGCGTACGGCACAGCCTCTTTGCACGACTTGGATGAGCACACTAGTGTCTGGCATCTCATTGTGTGGGGGCGTAGGCGTGGCGCAGATGGTGCATGGGATGACACTGCTTGTCCATCATATGCCCCTTGAAAGGCTCGATGAACATCTCTGCGTCTTCAAGCGATACATCGGTCGCGACCTCGCTCCATTCCTGACGCATTGGCATGCTCGTGTTGGCTTCTGCGAGAAAAACTGATTGGACAATGGAGTAATTCATATGCTTTGGTGATTGGCTGAAACTGACGTTGTGTGTGCATATAATCGTTTTGTGGTATTCTGGGATGAGTGGTGGGATCATCTGGCTTTTTTGTGTGCGATTGTGCGCAACGTGTGGGATTTTCTGTGAAATATGTATTGAAACAGATTCCAGAACAAACCAGATTGGTCTAGTTCTTTCTGTGGAATCTTCCAGAACCTAACGTTGATGTCTTAGACCTCAACATAGGACGGGTCTGGTACATAGACAGGCACAAACAGAAAATGCAGCGTGTGAGGTTTCTAGACTATCCACCTTAAGCACTGACCAAATAAATCTCATTCCACAACTTTCTCCTTCGGGCTCAAGTCATCCTCTTCACGTTATCAGCACTGAGTCTCGCCGCCGAGTGACGCGGACTGAAGACCTTCGACCCTTCAGCTCGCGCTCGACTGTCGGCGAAGCCATCTCCTCAAAACCGGCCTGTGTGAGACCCATCACTACCGAACAACCAGCCTTACGGTTGGGGCAGTACCTCTCAAGGAAAAGACGGTAAGGGTGCTTACACTCGGCCGCCGTTTTGAGTCAAGCCGTCCTGCAGTAATTGCGCTGGATACGTGGAGTGGCCGTTAATTCGTTGCCTTCCTACATTCCCGCTTTGCATGGACACAAGCTCGTCTCCAAGCTCAACTTCGAAGAAGCCAGCAAAGCGTGTCCACTCAAAGCGCAAGTCGTACAGCTTCTCCGCTCGCAACGACTTCGAGAAGCACGTTCAGTACCTAAAGCCCGACGAAGCCGCGAATCTCGATCGACTGCGCGACGATCTTCAAGAGTCCATCGAAAAGGTCGTCCGTGTCCAACACGCCTTCGTCAAGGAGCTGAACAAGCACGCCGTGAAGTCAAACCGCATCAAGAACATTTTGCAAGCGGTTGGAGAGATCCCCTTTCACTGTGATCTTCAGCGAAAGATTCTCTCGAACGGCGTTACGCACATTCTCGAGTCAAAGGCGATTCTCGCGAAGCGCCAGCGGGAGGAAGCTGCTATCGAAGCCGCCAAGAAAAAGCGCGCCATCCACGAAGCCAGCTGCATTTGCTGTCTCGCAGAGCTCTAGATTTCCTAAAGCTTAACCAAGTTCGTTTTACCACTATGTCTGACTTGGAAAAACTCAAATTCCCGTCACTTGACGTTGGTGGCACGAACTACATCGTTTGGGCGCTTGAAGCAAGCAACTACTTGTGTGCCGACGGCCTTAGCGACACTATCGAAGATGATTTTGTTTTGCCGACCGACAACAGCCCAGACGATATCGATATGCGCAAGAAAGCGGTACGCGCAGTTTGCCTACTACTGCGACGTGTGCATAAAGACTTGAAGTTTAACTATCTTGAAGAGCGCAACCCCGCAAGCGTATGGACAAGCTTACGTCTGCGTTTCGACACAGATCGCAAGCAAGCCATGTTGACGCTCCTCAACGATGAGTGGAACAAACTTTGTTTCTACAATTTCAAGACTGTGACCGAGTTCACAGCGAAACTTTATAGCATAGCTAGTGAGCTGTCGTGGTGCGGACGGAAGTTGAGCGAATCTGAGAAGATTGAAAAGACTCTTACGACGTTCAACCCGGCCGAGCGAATCTTGTCAATGCA
>JAADVW010000721.1:0-16974 GCA_023335875.1 Elongisporangium prolatum | reverse complement strand
GTGGTGGCGTCGTAGTCGTCAGTGGCGTTGAAGAACTCGACGCGCGAGAGCCAAATGGAGCGGAAGTCCAAATCGGACTTGAGATACGGCGTGCCGTAGTTGGTCTGCAGCATGGACACGTGGTCGTGGCCGCCGTAGATGATGTCGAGACCGTCCACAGCTGAGAGTTGGTTGTCGTCTGCAAAGTTCTGGTGCGACAGAGCGATGACCAGATCCACTTGGTAGTCGTTCCGCAGGATGTCGACCTGTTGCTTGGCGGCAGTCAGCACGTCTTCCCAGTAGATTCCGAGCGTCGTGGTGTTCATGTTGTAGAGAACACCAAAGAGCCCGATTTTCACAGAGCCAAACTCCGTGTTGTTGAACTCCACCACAGCGTTTGGCTGTGTGCCGCGAAGCAGCTCTCCAGTCGAGTTCTCGTACACATTCGAGTTGAGCCAGACAAAGTCGGTGCTGTTGGTGACGTTCCAGAACGCTTCCAAGCCAAAGTCGAACTCGTGGTTGCCCAAGCAGCCAAAGTCCGTGCCGATAGCGTTGTGGGCGTCCACCATCTGCATGCCCTTGAACTGAGACGACCAGAGCGATGGCGACATGGTGTCACCTGAGAAGAGCACGAGCGAGTTGGGGTTCTTGGCACGCAGCTTCTTGGCGATGGGGACCACGCGGGAAGGGCCGCCGAGGTCAAGTCCTTCGACTGTGTCCTGCAACAGCTCGTAGACATCGTTGTACGACAGAATGTCAATCACAGCCGTGGAGTTGCGCTGCGCATTAATGCTGAGAGCGCCCAGCGTTAGTGAGGCCAGCAAACACTGGAACAGCTTCATGGTCTTGACTGGGTGGAGGCAGGCAATATGGCGAGTGAGAGTGAATCTCCGGAGCTGAAGAGAGAGATGTGTAGACTGACTGCTTAGGTCCAAGGAGCTGCTGGATGCATCGCGTCACAAGCGGTCGTTGTTCCAATGGTGCGGGATGTGTCTGCTCAGTGAGGATGGGGCGTCAGCTTTCCTGATCTTTGGGTCACTCTTTAAGTTTCTGCTGTCACAAAAACGATGTGTCAATACAAAAAGAAGGATTTTTTTCTGTGATTGACTAATCACGCGGAAAAGAAACTACAGTAATTGGTTCAATGTGGGCCGTCCCAAGTTCCCAATGAAAAGTACTTACCTAAGTTCCAATGCATTGCTTGAAAATGACGTGACAAGTCGAGTGTATCGCAATCATATGGTTCTGCTGTGCTGCAAAATGCACTTTTGAGCAAATGTTTGCCGATCTTTACTTTTCCATCAGTCGTTTCCTGTGCATAAAACAGGTCGGATTCGAAAAGAAAGTGAGCTTCACGTCTCACTGCGATGAAGTCAGCTCCCCAGTATGAGTTGGTTCATGAGTTGGCCAATCTGCATTTACTTTTCGCACTAAAGAATCAATGCATAAGTGTACAGATTCGCTAATCGAATCTGCAAAATCGCATACCCACAACACATTATGAGTGCTTCATTTCCTGATGAGCGCAGCTTTCATTCCGCGGCATTCCACCGGCACAATCATCACTGCACGTACAGTACCATACACAAAGCAGAGAGATGGCAGATCCCGTGAAAAGGGCGCAGGCATATGGCCAAAGCTCTCCTGCATGCATTCACTCATGGGGTTGTGCTGTGCAAGACTTATGCGCATTTTCACTATCTTCAATGCAGAGTGCGCAATCTCAGTTGGCAACATCCTCTTTCTCATTCACCTACGTTCTTTTGTGTTGCTGCTCATCAAGCGCATCCCAATTCCACAGATTGCCAAGCGTATCGTGAGTCACACGTCAAATAGACAACACGTTGCGTTGGGTCTGTTGAAAACTGTATTTGAACATATCAAGCGTGCCACAAACCTAGAGAACGTGGCGTATAGCAACGTTTGATGCGGATATGATACATTAGCGACAATTGCCTGCATAAAATTATGGATCTTGCGTTCGGCGTTGCTTGTGACACATCCTCAAAGTAATAAAGGCCATTTGATGTACTGTAGGCAAATGAATTGAGAACATCCGGCTCTGGTAAATCAGGAGCGTGTTGCTGGCGGCAACAACGGGCACGAAGCCATTTAGTGGGTACAAGAGCCAGCCTGGGAACCGGATTTTCCCAGTCCCATTCTACTTGTACCGCAGCCAAACGAAATATACAGAAACGAGTTGCGTCACAGCTAATACAAATTATCATTATCTCACTAGATTCTGTCAGGTGGAGGTCGAATGGTTAGCACACTCCTTCCGAAAGATCCTCCGAGAACCCTCGCGCGCGGTCGAAGATTACGTCTTCATTGCCCAGCGTCTTGGTGTACGACACGTCCATGCCGGACGCAAATGAGCTCGACATGGACATAGACATCTGATCCTCCTCCACTGGATTCAAACGTGGCGAGTCCACCGCGAAGGGCGATGACGATTGTTGGGCATTGAAACTCCGAGGCGGCACGCCCGCCAACAGGAACCGAGGCGAAAGGGCGAGTTCACCATTTGCAATCAGTACATCGGGAGCAGCGCGAACTTCACTGATGGGCTGTGACTTTTGTAGATCCACAATCTGCTGTTCCTGGTTATTGGTCGCTTTGAAGCCTGGTAGTGTGTGCTTCATCTTGGCGTAGCTAGCTTCCCATTCAGGACCAAGCATGCCCGCAAGTGCCTTAAGTACTTCCTCACTCGATCGTATCCGATGTTCAGCATATGATGGTAGACGCACAACGTCGTGGATGTGGCGCATGAGAAATGGCACACAGTTCTTCTTCAGATCCGATGCATTGCACTCGTCCGCCAGCGAAAGCAGATCCACAACGTTCTCTACTCGGATTTCACCACTCAAAAAGGCTTCAGCACGCTTCTGGAGCTCAAACACGCAGTAAAACGAAGCCGCACGAAGTAGTTCTTCTGCGATATCTGGTGTGATATCAACCTTCCCCGTGTACTACAGCATTTCAACGGGTAAGTAACCGATAGCGAAAAAAACCATCAGCAATGCAGACATGTTACAACGTACCAAGAAACGCAGAAGAATTGAGAAGGTCTCATAGCTGCAATTATCCACCTCAATCATTGCAGTGGTACTCGTTGCGGATCCAAACTACGAAAAAGCACACCAAATACGTTAGCATCTTTCAAGGCCCGATTAAACAAAGCTCGATCGGCAGAAGATCTACTCACTCTCACCATGTTCTTGAAGTACGAATTCCGGAAGAAGAGCACTACTTTATGAGCGTTGATGGGCGCAATGTGACCCTTGACTAAAAACTGGAGGTCGGAGAGCGAAGAGTTCAAAAACAGTTCTTCGTGGTCGTCAACAACATATGGAGGCACTTCGATCGTCACATCGGGATCATAGCCAGGAGGTACGAGATGCTTGATAGCATGAGCAGCAGCACTGCGAGAAAACTCGTCAACCGATTTCAGCATGTGGAAAAGTACGGAGAGAAGACCTTCGGAGAGAAGCGTTGGTACCTCACTTGCATCCATCATGTGCACAAAAGTGAGCAGGATATTGCCGCGTAGCTCGCCAATCTGTGCATCAGCAGACACTCGAGCGACTGCATGCAGCATCCGTCGAAAGTCTTGGCGATTAATTTGCTTCCAGACATTTCGAAGCGCTTGGAGGCAGATTGCCCATGTCTTAGACGACTCATCAACTTCCAGCATTTGCAGAACGCCGCCTTCTAGGACCATCTGCAGCGTACTTGCGATACTCATTGAGAGAGCACAAAGCGCCCCAGCAGCATGGTTAGCGATTGTTTCATCCGGATGATGCAATGCTTGCAACAACTGCACAATGCCGTTTTGCCGCGTAACGTAATCATGGTTGAGAGGATTTTCCAGTAGCGATTCCAGAGCAATAACAGCCTTGCGCTTGTGGTCCGGTTGCTCGTTATCGAGCATTTCAAGCAATGCCGGGATCGAGTTCTTTACGCATTTATCGCATAGTCGAGCTCTGCCTTGCTTGCCTTCTACTACAGCCCGCGAAAGCGAGCATTCTGAGCAAATGATCACACCGCATTCCTACATTTCGCATGTGTGAGTATAGATAGATATTCGTAAACCAATCGCACTGTGGTCTACGTACCCGGCAATGATGCTTGCGACGGTAAAAGGTGAAAGCATTCTTGCAACAGTCGCACTCAATTGCCTCGTGATCTTCAGCCCATGGCTTGATCAATCCCCACTTCAGCAGATCATTCGCAGCTTCAACGATCGTGACTTCGACACTCCGGAATCGAATGTTGAGCGTATCCGCCACTTTGTCACTCACATAAGGAGAAGACCGTGCCGAGTTTGGATCCAAGGCGTACAGAGATGCACCGACTTGTCCAAGCTGGATTGCATACGCTGGCAGTCGAGCCACCCAATTCGGGAGTCCTACTTTCCAGGGAAGATCACGTCCGCTGTATCCATTGCGTGCCAGCATATCCACAATCTCTTTCATCCAGACGCTTCGATTAACGCAAATGTATCGACCGCGCGCCTCACTGTTCTCTAGTGCTGCAATATGCGCCAATGCACAGTCACGTACATCAACCATGCTCCAATCTGTGACAAATACACGAAATTAGTTGATGCACGAGAACAAACGCCAGCTAAACGTACTCAGATCCACAAGCGCCGAGTACTGGCCAGTGATGAGATCGTAGATGATCTGATTGCCTGGTGCCAATTTGCCCTTGGCGAGAGCAGGTCCGTACAGCGTTCCGGGCTAAAATATAAACGTAAATCAATGACAACAATCGACTAGAACGAGCACTAGCAGCACGTACATTGATAGTGACCAGATCAATGCGGCGATCGCGTGGCAATTGATCAACGAGCTGCCAGGCAGCTTCTTCAGCCAGCTTGAGACTCAGGAAATGCGGATTGTGCTCAAGCGTAGACATCGTGTTCCAGCACGCGTCGTTCACGATGGTGGAGGACGACACAGAGTCCGCCATGGCTGCGATCGAGGACGTGAGCACGACACGCGTGACGCGCGCACGGGCGCAGGCCTGGATAAAGTTGGTCATCATGGGGATGATGCAGTGCATGCGACTGCCAATGCTGTGCACGCCGGGCTCTTGCTGCTCCGACAGTGGGTCGCGCACGGAGCAGGATGATGGTGTGCCTGTGTGGATCACGAAGTCGCAGCCCTGCACAGCCATGTCGCAAGCTTCGGGCGTGAGCAGCGAGGTCTCGACGACCGTGAAGTTCTTGTGCGCCATTGGGAGACGCAGGATGCCCGAGATGTCATCATTTCGATTCTGCACAGTGCCGCGCACGCGATAACCCCTGGCTAGCAGCTCGCATACGATCCATGAGGCCAGGAATTCGTCCACGCCCGTTACACAAATGGGCTTGCCGTTGCGCGCGCTAGCCAGCTTCATCACGCGCTTGCGGAACTGCAGCTGCTTCCACACGGACGGGTACATGCACTGGCGGTCCAGCACAGGCACATAGCCCATGTTGACCCCGCCAAACTTCTGCGGCATGCGCGGCGGCGTCTCGCGGAACTCAGTCTTGCGCTTGGTCTTAACAGGCGTGTTGCCGTTATGGTTCTGGTAGCCGTAGTAGTTGTTGTTCGGATTAAGCGACACGAGTGAGCTGCCGGACGAGCTCGTGATCGAGCCCGACGATGGGCTGAACTGGTTGTTGCCGCCCAGACCAGCGCCGCGCTTCATACGCGCATTCGCCGCATTCTTGCCGTTGTTGTTGGCGCTCGTACGGGTGCGCGAGCTCTTCTTTCGGCGCGACGGCGGAGGCGACGGTGCGGGTCCTGCGGTGTCGACGCGGTCGCGGTCGTCGTCCTCGTACTGTGCGCCAAAGAGCATCGTTAAGCTGCTGCGGTTGTGGTGGCTGGCTGAAGCGCTAAAGGGCTCACGCGGCTTCCCTCGCGGCTTCTTCCTTCCGCCGGACGCAGTTGCGCTCAGGGGGGAGAGTGGTTCTGGTTACAAGGGCAGAGAAAAAGCAAGATACGAGTACTGCCAGCCATCGAAATACAGGGCTGCTACTAAATGACCCCACACAGGCGGAAACTACAATCAGCGACAATGAACAATTTGGTAAAAATTTTGAATTTACCAAAGCAAGGTGCAGAGACGAGCGGTGGTAACGGCAGCCAACCAACTGAAATTGCACCTTGTTTCGGTACAATCATGTTTCAGCAATTGTCAAATTAGCGAAACATTACGGTAACTTACAGTGCAGGAGCGCGATTTAATTCGTGTCGGCTTCAGTATGGGCACACACCTGATTTCTTTTCTGGCCGATTTGCTCGAAGCAGCATAATCGCCTCAGCGCCTTTCGTGCACGCCCATGCATGGGCGGGAGGAGTGCAGTACAGTATCCAGTGGGTGGGTGCGCAGTTCAAAGACCTTTGATTGGGCAGCTGCGACTACTCAGCGAGTCATCGCGTTGGTCTCGAATGGTCTTCTTTTGGTCTCGCAAAAGCTGCGTGACAGGCGGCATGGCCTATGCCGCATGGGCATGACATACTGATCGATCTCGCATTTTACCAAAACGGGATTGATCGAAAAGAGACCAGAGATCTATGTAGGCTCACAAGACTTCTTTTCTCCTTCATAGCAGACTCGTGACATGCTAGTAGACGTTGGATTTCAAGTTGCTCGAATTCCAAAAGAGATCTTGGAAAAGATCGCTCTTAATATTCAAGCGCGTGGTCCAGAGCGTTGTCTTGTTTACATCCTGATTTACCAGTCTTTCTGACGGAGAGAACGCCAAATCTCGTTCTCGCTCGCGCGACACTGCTCGCGCCACGTCTGCATACTCTCTTCATCCCCAGTAATCAGCTGAAAACTAGTTCCTACATGTCGGTTTGCGATATCAATGTCTATCGCACGGTGTTACGTCTCCTTCCTGTGCATTTCCAACTGCCGTTGCTGTCTTGCTCAATACAAAACAATTGGAGAGACTCCATTCTGCCTGTCCGCGGATTGTGTAGCCAACTCAGTGGCTCCGTGCTCGGTCTCTTTCCCATCCCCACAAGGGCGGTAAAAGAATAGTGGTACTAAGAAACCGGTTTTCACCAGTATTGACTAGTATAGTTACCGAGCCGATTATTTACTGTTGCTCCTCGAATAAACGCTCCAAGATGCTCTCAGGTGCCAAGCGACGGGGCAGACAGATTGTACCGCTCCATTCCGAATAGTGCGCAGTGAAACAAGGTTCAACCTCCCAGACGTCACTCTCGCATGCGCGCACTCGGGATCAAGTGCCTCACCACCAGAAGACCATCATTCCACCGCCCCGTCAGCTCAAGTGCCATGGACCGACTGCTCAAGCAACAACGCGGCGCAGCCTACACGCTGGCTCCGGAGCTCACGTGGACCGGTAACGCCTTCGCCACGGACATGCACGTGCACGTGAGCGCCACAGGCCGCATCGAGCGCGTCTCGCCAGCGGCCGATGACGACTCTGCTGTGAAGTTGCCTGGGTACGCACTGTTACCTGGCATGGTCAATGCGCACTCGCATGCGTTCCAGCGTGGCTTGCGGGGCCTGGGCGAGGACTACCCCAAGGGCACGACGGCGCAGAGCAGTTTCTGGACGTGGCGTGAGGAGATGTACAAGCTCGTGGAGAACATGACGCAGGACCAGATCTACGACTTGACCAAGCAATGCTTCTCAGAAATGCGCGATGCCGGCGTCACCAGTGTCGGCGAGTTCCACTACTTCCACCATGGCCGCCCCGAAGATGCGCCGAGTGCTGAGCTCGCGGCCAAGTTTGCCTATGACACCATCGTCCTGCAGGCTGCTAAGGACGTCGGCATCCGCGTCGTTCTACTGAACGCATACTATGAGCATGGTGGATTCAATCGCGCTCCGATGTCGGAGCCTCAAAAGCGGTTCAAGGTGTCTTCGCATGACGAATACTGGCGCCAAATGGACAAGCTCAAGGAGACGCTCACGTCCACGCAATCGCTTGGCGTTGTTGCGCACTCGATGCGAGCTGTGGCTCTCAACGACCTTGTGACGCTGCATGAAGAGAGTGTGCGACGTGGCTTGGTCTTCCACATTCACCTTGAGGAACAGGTTTGGAGCGGAGCCATTTTCGCGAATCAGAATGGATTTCTCATGGGATTCCGTTGGTGCGTGTTTGTAGACAAAGGAAGTCGAGGATTGCAAGGCTACGCACGATGGTGCCACGCCCATGGAGTTGCTGCTCAAGAACCTTAAGGTCGACGAAAAGTTTACGGCTGTGCATTGCACGTGGACAGAAGCGGAACTGCTGAAGCAATTTGCTGAGAAGCAAGGCAACATATGCATCACTCCTCTAACGGAGGTAAGATGAAGCCGCATTTTCCACGCACGTTATGTTAGTGTACTTACTCATGCTGTCCTGGATTGTACAGGGAAGTCTTGGTGATGGATTGCCTTCGATCGCTAGTTGCCTAGATCGAATTTGTCTGGGAACAGACTGTAATGCACGAATCGATATGTGCGAAGAAATGCGATGGTTGGAATACGCACATCGTCTGCAGCAAAGTCGTCGAGGTGTTTGCACCGATTCAACTTCAGAAAGCGACCTTGCGCGTCTTTTGTTCCGGTACGCCACCACAAACGGTGCAAGATCGCTCAACCTTCAAGTGGTACGACCGCTTTCTGCTCATGTGGCATGGGGCTTTCATTCACTTTTCGCCTTTGTGATATTTAGGGAAAAATTGAGCCTGGCTACGCGGCTGATTTTGCATTGATGGACATGCGTGAGGAGCAAGTGCGATTCGCGACGCCGTCGTCGCTTATGGGGGCGTTTGTGTTTGGCTCAAACGGATCCAATGTCGTTAAAGCTACTGCAGTTGGCGGTCTTTGGAGACCTACCAGCTTTCGTCAACCAGTTCCAGGGCCTGTTGCTGGAAAATTGACGAACGAAGAGCACGACGATGAAACTGTTACCGATGAATACCGCAGCGAAGTCGCGGTTGCCGCCAAGATGGCCAACCCAAACAGTGACGATGTTCTTGAACTCACTTGTGGACTTATGAACATTCCATCAACATCGGGAGAGGAGGAAGCTGTTGGCAAGGCGCTTGAAAACTGGTTTAAAAGCAGAGGTTGGGAAGTCATTCTGCAGCCCGTTGCCCCGCAGCAGGATGCCAAAATCAAGGCTAGCCGGTACGTTCATCTGTAAAAAGCTGGTGATAAAAATTGCTCCCTGTCTAATAAGTGTTGGAATTATCAGCAACAACATTTACGCCTCACGCTCGGGAACGAAGTCTCCACGACTTCTGTTCAACTCGCACATGGATACTGTGCCGCCGTTTCTTCCGGCTCGTACAGATGGCAAGAAGATTTACGGCCGTGGTTCTTGCGATGCTAAGAGCTTGATTGCTGCTCAGATGATTGCTGCACAGAGATTGGTTGAAGCTGGCTATGAGCATGATGTGGGACTTCTCTATGTTGTTTCCGAGGAAACAGATCACAGTGGCATGAAGAAGGCAAACGAACTGGAACTGACCCCAGGTCACATGGTTGTTGGAGAACCAACGGCGCTGAAAATGATCAAATTGCAGAAGGGCATCCTCAAGATCCGCTTGATACGCAAGGGCGTTGCCGCGCACAGTGGTAAACGTAATTTCTCGATCGTTGATACTTACTTGGTATTTACACAGAACTTATTTTCGTATTGCAGGCTACCCGCATCTTGGAGACTCTGCGATTGACCCATTGATCAATGTGCTCCATGAACTGAAGCGTGAAGCGTGGCCGAGTTCGGAAGAACTCGGAGCCACCACTCTCAACATTGGTGTGATCAGTGGGGGTCAAGCTTCCAATGCTTTGGCCGAGTACGCCTCAGCGATGCTCATGTTCCGTTTAACAACTGAGCCTGATCAGATCCTGGCACGTGTGAAGGTATGTCGACTGCAGCTTCTGTTAACGAAGTACCCAAAAGATTATGTTGCTGACATAGTAGCTTATCCTAGGAAATTGTGGGTGGACGAGTCGAAGTTGAACTCTACACATCCAACGCACCCGTGCATTTGACCGTCGTTGAAGGCTATGAAACCGACGTGGCTTCGTTCAACACCGACATTCCGTATTTCAACTTTGATGGTAAAGCGTATTTGGTGGGAGCTGGAAGCATCACCGATGCGCATTGCTCGCGTGAGTTTATTGAAATCGACGATCTCAAGGCTCTTGTGGACTTTTACTACAATCTAGGCAAGCAACTCATCGAGCAGGAGTAGTATAGCATCCAGCATTTGTTGTACTTCAAATACTTCAAATCTACGTGATCTCTTTCATTCTTTCTCTACGGGCTGGGTCTCACTGGACTTGCCTGAAATATCAAACATAATTGGGTCGACATTTCCCCATTGTGCTCTCCATTCAATCTCTTGCGTGTTGAAGTTGACGCCAATGTGCTTCTGATAGTCAGCAAGCGACCGAGTTGATCCCAGCGCAAATGGAGGTTCCAGAGTCACACCTTCAGACTGTTCAGGATATTGCAACAACAGTTTGACACGCATTTGCGCCTTCTGTCTCTGAATTTTCTTCAAGTCAGTCTCATTCTCCTGGAAAACTGGTCGGTACGCTCGTGTCCAAAGATGATAGACCACGGATCTCGTGGGTGCGTAAAAATCCCATCCATTGGTCCATAGACGAGCACTCATGGATCCTTCTTCTCCAAAAAACAGGAACCGCAGGGATGGATCGTAAGGCACTTCCTTAATCACGTCAGATGATGAAAAGGCAAAACCGGCAGCCCAAAAGAGCGATGGAAGAGGACTACAGGACAACAGCGTTAGGCGTAAGGTCAAGCGAGTCAGAGATTAAAGAGTCTCATACCTTGGCCTGATCTGCCTCAGTGTTTTGCTCGATTGCCGCAATATGCCGTTTTCGTCAAACTTGGAGGCGCAGAGAATGGTTGGACGCTCGTCAGTCGATATCTAGATTGCAAAAGCAGCGGTCCGTTAGTGCCAATCCGCGGGTGAAGGGTGAAGGTTGATGGGAGCAGCACTTGCATTGTTTGGCAATGTGTAGCCAGGTGGGTACGTTGTCAAAATGGCTTTGTCAGACGGACACTTGGTCAACTGGTCCAGCAAATACATGTCCCACCCTTTGCAAAAGCGCATGTGGCTGTCGATTTGGAGATAGTAAGGCTCTCCTCTCCATAGTTTTTGCGCATGCGCTCGAGCCACACAAGGACCTTCGGCCTCAAGATAATCCACCCAATACACTCGTACTGTATCATAGTCGTAACGATCTCGCAGATCTTGCAGCGTTGGATCAGATTTCTCTGATTGAAGACAAATTCCGATGGAAATGCGGTCACGGAACTCTGCCTGCTGCAGCAGATGATCCACCGTAGGTCGACATTCCGAGTCACGATAGCTTGGAATTGCGACGAAGATTGTCTTGAATGACGGGGAAAGAGAGCTGCGTGGGCCCGTTGTTTGCTGCAGGATGGTCGCTGGAGCTAAGGAAGCAGTTATTGGAACTTCACGCTGGCGCGGGAGGTGTCCATAATACCAAACTGTGATAGCCATTCGTTCGTGATAGGTCGGCAGCACTTCATGTTCCACGTCGTGGCTTCGAAACACAACGAGTGTGTCCAATTTGGGCGGAATGTCCCAGAGCTGCTGCTTTTGCGACGTTTCCGCAATGGGTTTGACGAACACGCGAATGTGCCCTTGATGTTTCGGACGCCAGTCCTCGTTGAGGTAATACACGCATGTGATTAGGCGCATCAGCGGACCATCAGACGACGAAGCTGACGCAGCAGCGACAATCACTTCGTCAGAGTGCGCGCGCGAGTACGTATCCACGTGCTTTACGAAGCGACTTCCGTTTCCCGGCTACAAACCACACGAATATGTCAGTTCTTATCAAACGAACACCAAAAAGCGAAGTGCTCCGTACAAAGATGGCGAACTGAGTCGACGTGACGTTGCGTAGATCCAGCAAGGGTGATACCTGTTTCAATCCGTACACGAGTCCTTCGATTCGCCGCATAAGCAGCAGGATTGCTGGATGCAATGCATTCGAGTTCTTGAGGTCTTTCGGCCGCTTGATCCAGTGAATCCGGTCTCCTCGCAGGGTCTGTTCCTTGCGCACATTGCCTGCAGAGCCGACTCTGGCGTCTTGAAAAGTCTCCTTGGCTGCTACTTCTTGTAGCGCATCGCGCAATCGCACGGCATCATCTGCGCCCAGAAAGCCTTCGCGGACGATGAACCCTGGGGACTCTGGATGCTGAAGCACTGCATGATATGCATCAGAAAGACGATCAGAGCGCAACTGAAGGAAATACAAGAGATGCACATACGCACCGAAGACCTCGGACGGGTTTAAACGCGTAGATGAGGCAGACGTCGAGCATTTTGCAGCTTGTGCGCTGTCTTTCGGTTCGCGTTGCGTTGGCTTTTCGCACTTAACAGGCTTCACGACGCTAGCAGCAGGAGGAGGAACAGGAGCAGCAGAGTGTACAGGGAGCTCCTCACCGAGAGACGCACTAACAAGTTGCTGCAGCTGCGGAGACAGTGCGTTGAGCAGCGACCGGTCCATGACTGATTGCCAACGACGAAGATGGAATGCATCTGAGGCAGACTCAGATTGATCTGATGCGGATCTTCAGGATCAGAGCGTGTTTATGCGGCTTTAGTTGAGGGTGCATACTGTAGCACTGTGGTGCCATCGGCAGCATGAGCATGACGGCCAGATGCCCGTTCTCTTGGCACAAAAGAGGCTTATATTCGAGGGTAGACAGTAAATGCTCCACCTTTATGCCTTCACTTCAACCTGCTGATGGCCGCAGTTCGTTTTCTGCTGCATACAAATTCCAAGTCATTTCACTAGGCTTCAGATTTCTCATTCGTTTGCGTAACACTCTGAATACTCTCTCTCTACATTCGTGTCATATCGTAGGTCGACCAGCAGGTCGATCTACGATATGACATGGATGTCGGATGGAGCAGTCAGCGCATTTCGGATTGCGAGCAACACAGATTGTCTGGCCAAAACCCACGAGTAGCCAATTAATAGGACCCCAGTGTTCAATAGGAAGCCAATCCTCCAACTCCTACAGCAAAACAAAGCCAAGCTGGATACGTGAGAAGAGAAACAGCGCGTTGGAAGCACAATCAACTTACCTTTCGCGTTTTCTCTGGGTCCTGCGCCTTTGGATTCTTCTGGTTCCACGTTGAGATCCATCCCAGTCGATTGCTGATGCGATGAACATGCGTATCAACGCAAATGCCCACAGTTCTGGAATGAAACAAGTAAGAGTGCCACTAATAATAGCAACAGCCAATAGCCAATAGCGCTGATTACAAAACGCACTTGTTCCAGGCGCAAGTCATGACGATATTCGCAACCTTGGGCCCGACGCCTGGCAGCTTCAAGAGGCCATCGAAAGTATCGGGGATATCAATGATTTCATTGCCTTGAGCCTTCTCCTTCAGTATAAATGCGACCTCCTTGAGGTTCCTGGCCTTGTTGTTGTAAAAGGCGACAGGTCGAAGAAGCTCCCCCAATTCTTTCTCATCAATCGAGTTCATGGCGTCGACTGTTAAGCCTGCCATTTAAAGACTCTGTTACTATCGCACTCAAGAAGAGAGTGATCGCTGCTGCAGTCTCGTATTACCTGGTTCACTCAGTCGCTTCATTGCAGCTGCACACACCGAGTCTTTCGTTTGAGTGCTGATCATCGAGGCTACAAGCACACGGAATCTGGATTCAGGAGTCTTGTGACCCTCTATGAAGTCCTACGATGGCCCAATTCAGTCCTGTAAGCAGCTTCAGTCGAATATTACTCTTCTGCTATGCGCAACTCACCATCCAGCCTTTTTCTTCCATGTCCACGACTTGATTGGATTGCATGGCCTGGATCCCTGCGAAGACCAGCTCCCAGTTCTTGGGCTTGGCCATCTCTTCCTCTTGCTCTATCTCTGGTTTGATCTTGCTCTTTGCGTTGGAGTCTGAATTGCTGGCAGCATCTCCAGCATTCTCCTGTTCAGTATTGTCTACGATCGGCTCCTGCTTGGTCTCAGTCTTTATCGCCTTCTTCGATGGTCTTGGCGCCTTGATCTTGCTGGCCACTCTCTTGCTGCCAGCGTTTGGCTCCTGCTTCACACGGACGCACTTCTCGACCGCAACTGCAGCAGCAGAGCTTTCTCCGATGACCACGGCTGCTCCTCTGGCCACTCGAGTGAAATTCGTTCGGCTGCGATGCATTGCGATCCTGCCGGTTCGACGTATTTTGAGGTGTGAGCACACTCGCTTGGCTCGAGATCGTCTATCATCAGCGAACAGCGAAGAGTTCCCATAGAAATCGTCACTGTTCGCTGGGATTGCGGTCAGTCGCGACTCAGATTACGCTGTGCGCACATGACATCAAAGTCCTCCTCTGGGCGTTTGGAGGCGATAGACATTAGGATTAGGAGCCTGCAATGCAGCTTGTGCCTCCGTTGTCAGGCCACTGTGATGACTTCAATCCATCCAAACCCAATCACACATGCCACAGACAGCAGCCATGTATGCAAATGAGTGTATCTGGATCCAGCAGCCGCGGTTCACGTAGCCATGAAGCTCACTATGTACAGAGTAGAGATCTTGTCACTTGAAGTGATCTTCAATGCTTGGGGGCTTCTTTTATTGCAGATACAGTAGCTCTTGCCGTCATTTCAACCCGTTGATGGCCACAGCTCTTTTTCTGCACTTACATCCACCAACCTTCATATAACCATCCACATGGTTAACACCCTTCAACCTTCTGGCATTGGCTCATCCTCTTTGCCCAAGCCTGCCGAGCAGCTCATTTCGGCATCCACATCCGCTGCCATGAGCTCATTCCGTCTGCGCATCTCGAACGCTCGTCAGATCGTGCAGGTCTGCGCCAACGGCGAGCGCTTCAAGATCGGCAAGGCTCAGGACGACGTGGCCGTGATCGAGCGTGGTTCTCTGGTCGTGGGCAGAGACGGACGCATCGCAGCTGTGGGCTCCACTGCGCAGGTCGACGCCTGGATCGCAGCGCAACCACAGCCTGTGCTCTTTGACAGCGAGATCGACGGCAGTGAATGCTGCGTGCTACCTGGATTTGTTGATGGCCACACGCATCCCGTCTGGAGCGGCAACCGCGTGAACGAGTTCGCCATGAAGCTCGCCGGAGCCACGTACATGGAGGTGCGCTAGTCTAATGGCGTTCGATGTATACCAGAAGAAGCGCTGATTGTGGAATGACCATGAGTAGGTGCATGAAAGCGGTGGTGGTATCAACTGCTCCGTGCGTGCGACGCGCCACAGCAGTGAAGAAGAGCTGTCGCAGCTACTCAAGAAGCGTCTGGACCGCATGCTACGTCTCGGCACAACGCTCATCGAAGCCAAGAGTGGTTATGGCCTGGAAGCCAGTACGGAACTAAAGATGCTGCGTGTGCTGCACAACGCCAAGCACCACGGCGTGGACATCGTGTCCAACTTCCTGGGCGGACACTCGGTGCCGGACGGAATGACGGCGGCCGAAGCCACGGAAGATATCATCCAGAACCAGATCCCAGCGGTCGCGCAGGCTATCGAGGACGGCACGATCTCGCCTGAGTTCATGTACGCATACAACTGCTTACATGCGTGTTTTTTTGGAGTCAGTGTTAACGCCTGCTTGCTGCTGTTGCTAGTGACGTGTTCTGTGAGAAGGGAGTCTTTGAGCATGACGACACGCACCGCATTCTCGAGGCCGGCGTGAAGGCTGGACTCAAGATCAACTTCCACGGCGACGAGATCAACCCGATGAAGTCGGGAACGCTCGCGTCCAGTCTCCACGCGCACGCGATCTCGCATTGCGAGATGCTCACGGCCGAGGACATTGAGGCCATGGCCACGCACTCGCCCCAGCCGATCTTCTCGGTGCTGCTACCCACGACCAAGTACATCCTCAACCTGCCCAGCCCGCCGGCACGAGCCATGCTGGCTGCTGGCGTGCCTGTGGCGCTTGGCAGTGACTACAACCCGAACGCTCACTGCATGTCCATGCCCATGACCATGAACATGGCGTGCGTGCTCTTCAAGATGACCATGAAGGAGGCGTTGGTCGGCGCAACCATCAATGCCGCTGCCTCCATCTGCCGATCCGACTCGTACGGAAGCCTCGAGGTCGGCAAGTTCGCTGACCTCGTGCTGCTGCGCGCATCGCAGTGGGAAGCTGTGATCTACGAAATGGTGGATCCCCCCATCACGCACGTGATCAAGAAGGGCGTTGTGGCGCATGAGAGCAAGCATTAAGCCCCTCAATACATGCATGTTTGAACAGCCACGAGATAGATCCAGAGCATGAATACGAGTCATCAATCCAATCTATTCGGAGGGTAATGAAGGGTAAATGATAAAGCCATGAGGCTGCATCCGATCTGTTGTTTGCTCACTGATCAGATGACAAGTTCATCCCGTGGGCGGCTGGTACGTGTTCTTCTCGTTCCACTCGTCCATCTTGCGCTCGATGAACGCGATGACCTTGGGGTCCGGCACAATAAATAGGTGTGTATCGTCCAGATCCTCAATCACGAAGCGGTGCTATTACGCATTCCAAGGCGTCATTAGATCAGTCTGTAGGCCGCAGCAGAGCAACCAGGACGTACCTGAACAGCCGTCTCATTTAAGTGCAGCAGATACTGCTTCGTGGCTGGGTCGCTATAGTACAAAGACAGAGAGGAGGAGTAACCCACACATACATAAGCCACAGCCGTCCATGCATTGCTGTTGAGAGAGAGAGAGAGACGCACCACTTTACCAACACGCCCTTGTTGGCTGTCGGCATCTTGCACGATGACCCAACACAGGCGAACTTAAGATACAGCTATCGAACTATATACTACATCATCGCTGTCTCTAAGAGTGTCTAGGGGTACTCTCGAGCCCTATTTAGGGGTAGGATGAGCGGACGATGTGACATAGACGATACGCTCTGTCCGCTATCGGAACGCTTAACCTCAGCTGAGGTTATTTCGTGAGTACTCATTCTCGAAGTTGCCGTGT
>JAADVW010000720.1:0-16983 GCA_023335875.1 Elongisporangium prolatum | reverse complement strand
TGCGCACTCGAGTTGAGCGCTTGGAGCAACACCAAGTGAAGCTCGTAGTTGCGACCTTCGCGATTCTTCAGATGAGCCAGTCTTGTCTCTAACTGCTCGCTCTCGTGTCGCAAACGCTGCATTTCGTCTCGCATGCGATAGTTGTGGGATTTGGCTCTGACTTCAACGGTCTGCTTCGGTCTGCCGTGCCTTCTCCGAGTACTTACAGTCTGTGTATCGCAGGCATCAATGAATGCCAGCACCTGCTGCAGCGCGGCGCTCGAATCGCTCTCGTCATCGGTCTCTAGTGGCCCCAGGGAGCTCATCCTGAGAACTGATGTGGTCTCTTACATGCAGAATTACTGTCATGAATACAACACTTCAGACCAGTCACAATGGCCAGGTCAGTTCCACAGCGAAACCAGAGTCGCCTTGGAGAATACACTGCAGCACCACGTTGACTTGCTTGGCCAGCATAGGTGATACGAAGCCTCTGGCCGTCGTTGATTTGGCAATGATTTAACGCTTCCTGCTCTCCATGGAGCTCTTGAATGCACGCAAGTGGTCCTGACCTCGTTTGTTCAGCTCATCCAAAATGCACTCTTTGAGCGGATCCGACGCACTCGATCTGTCGGCGTCTTCCATCCACACGCGGTCCCAGTTCTGCAGTAGTGATGTGGGATTGCTCCTATCATCCCCCGGACGACAATGATGCTGTCTTCAGAAAGATCCACTGCTTGCTGGGCATCCACGACCATACATAGATGGCGCAGTCGTCTTGCAACAAGGTGCGCAGCGAGGCCTTGACGTTCAGATCAAACGTCTGCCCTTGGTACTTTACCTTGGTCTCTTGATAGAGCGGGGAGCCTAGCAGGTCCTAGGAGCAGGCGTCAATGCTGACGAGAACCCCACAAGCGACAAGCAGGTGACGCACGTATTGTTCTCGGTCTTGCAGATTTCATCAGCAAAGGTTCGAATCGTGAACTCCAAACTGAACTCTATTGGCAGGCAGAGCACGGGCTCAAATTACACGCCAAAGATCTTATCGCATTTGCGCTGCGACCAGGAGAAGAACGAGTCCACGAGGGCGAGTCCAGTGCGCTGGAGTACGTTGTCCACCTCCAGCTGCAGCTGACGGGCTCGAGATGACAGAGAGTCTGTTCATGATGCGCATCAGAGCGAAGATCTGATCCGTGAGAGCGTCACAGTCCTGAAAGGTAATGAGATCATGAGCAAGAGTGACTAAACAAGAGAACGCCGTTTGTACCGCGTCCGTGAATTGAAAGGAAGCACGGCCTTCGACGCCTGCAGAATGATGAATCGGTGCTCAGCATGGCTCTCAGCCGACGATTCACGGCTTCAAACTCAAGCCGGCGTCGGCATTCCTTCATGACGATGTCTTGAGTGGGTCGCTGGTCCAGCTGAGGCTGCTATTGTGTGGATCTAAGTGCAGAGGAGTCCATCCCACTGCCAGCGTCTCAGAGGAATGCGACTTCAGGCGCTTCATCGTGACTTCAAGCGCCCCGACTTCGTTACGCAACCTCTCCAGCTCGCTCTTGACGCGTTCTGTGTGCGACCGCTTCTTCATGGAACTTGGTCGAGTCTGCCGAGATCTCTCCTCTGACATACTGTATGATTCACCGTCTCGGCTTCGAAGGCGTCGACGAACGCCAGCGCATCTTGCAGCGTCGCGATGGCCTCGTGCTCGCTTCCAATCAGCAGCGGAGAAAGTTTCATTATGGCATCAACTGACCAACAGAACCAACATTGTGGGAATCCAATCAGTACACTCAGATAAAAGCCGTCAGACAATTCAAGCTCCTGTCTTCAGACTTCGATGCGTCTGCTCCGTGTCCACCGACGATGTTGTTTTCGCAAAGGGCTTTTTGCTTGATCGGCGACGGGACCTGGGTTGACCACATGTAGATTGAGTTGAGATCAAGCTCTGCTACTGGCATTCTCAGGCAATCAGAACTGCTTCGCAAACTCCTTGATCGTGTGATCAAAGCAATACGGATTCGAACTCAACTCTTGTCGTGCTTGCGCTGTGATGTTGAGAGGATGTGAACAAGCCCAGTACGCTATCGACATCCAGTTGGAGTTATCGGACTCGAGTAAACAGAGATATGGCCATAGGCCTTTTCCTGCTCCCATAGCAGGAGCCGTAATGCGTATCCGCGTCTTGGGAACGAAGGATACACTTAGCATAATCAAGTCTTTTCGAAAATCGGCTTCGGACTCGTTGAACTGCCAGACGATTGATGGCTTCGAACTCACCGTCCTGCATCGGTGCCACTCTGCCTCAACTGGCAACACTGAGGCTGCTGTTACTATCAATATTAGGAGGCTATCGCAAGACCACTGTCGAAGACTGTTGCTTTAGTCTCTTAAGCGTGGCGTTGAGCGTTTTGACAGAGCTTCTCCATTTTTGCACTGGACGCGTGTTGAAAGCGACCCCTTCATCTTCTTTCTGGTGCCGGTGGGCTGTGCTCTCATGGGCAATGCAAACGACGGCGTTTTGCTGCTGCTGCAGGGTTGTCGGCCTCAAAGGCATCATAAAGAACGGTGCATCCTTCAGCGTCGCGCTCATTGTCCAACAGCAACAGGGAGCTGCTCATTCCTGTAGACAGATTCTAGGGCTTCAACATGACAAAGTTGCGCCGGTACAAGTCGTTAAAAGGAGTCAGCAGCCAAATGAATAATATATATTGCGGCCATATTCGTAAGCTATGTATCAACGATTACAAGAGTTGCGCACTCTTGGGATCCTCCATCGAGCTCTTGAATGCACGAAAGTGGTCCTTCACTCGGTGGCTCAGCGAACTCAGAATCGTCTCTTTGAGCGGATCCGATTCGCTCTGCAAACCGTAGTCCTCCATCCACGCGCGATGCCAGTTCTGCAGCAGCGACGTGGGCGAATCCGCACTTGCGCGGCGCACAACAATGATGCTGTCTTCCACAAATGTCCACTGTCTACTGGGCAACGTCACGAGCCCAGTCCACACGTACACGACGCGGTCGTCGTCCTGGATCATGCGCAGCGTAGACTTTGCCGAGAGATTGTACGTCTGCTGCTGACACGTCACCTCCAGCAACTGGAGTTGGTACGCATCGATGCCCATCTTGGCCACACAATAGAAAAACAACAGTCAGAATCCTGTGAACGCTCAAGCAAATGCATACACTGCACCTGCATCGTCTCCATGGCGGTCACGCATTTTGACTGCTCGACAAAAGCCTTGCGCGTCTGCTCCAAGCAGAAAGCCACAGGCAAGCAATACGTGGACTCGAAGAAAACACCGACGTTCCCGTCGTGTTTGCGCTGAGAGCAGGACAGGAACGAGTCGACGGAGAGGAGTCCCGTGCGTTTGAGAACGCTGTCCACGTCCTGCCGGAGCTGCTGCGCTCGCAGAGACAGCGACCTGGCCAATGCCTTTTGCTGGACATCAGTGGTATTGGCTTTGGGTTGCTCGTAGAGCAAGCCCAGATCCTACAGATGTAAGCGGCAGTCAGGATAATATCAGCAGCCTGTACTGACTGCTCTGCAGATGTCGTACCGAATCCGTGAACTTGGACGACAACGCAGCCTGCGAGGCCTGTATCATGCCGACCTGTTTCAGCAGCATGGCTCTCAGTCGGCTGTTCAAAACCTCCGATTCGCGCCGACGTCTGAATTCCTCCACCACGATCTCCATCCACATGGTCGCGACGGGGTCTTTGACCCCACGAGTCAATCTGAGGCTGTTCTTATCAAAATCACCGGAGACACTCGGACTCCAGCGCACAGCCAACTGACTCTGAGGTCTATTGGGTGTGCTCTGCTTCAGGCGCTTGAGCGTGTTCTCCAGCGCCTCGGCGTCGTTTCGTAGCCGTTCCAGCTCCGTCTTGACGCGCTCAGTGTGCGACCGCTTCTTCTTCCGTCTCGGCGCACTCGTGGGTTTAGTCGTCTCGTCAAGCGACGCGTCTGCGTCCCCACTGCTGCTACTGGTCGCAGCATCGGCCTCAAACGCGTCAATGAACGCCAGCGCCTCCTGCAGCGCGCCCTCGCTTTCCGTCAGCAGCAGCATGATGCTCTCTTTCGCCCACTCGCTCCGGATGGGGGAAAGCCATGCGGAGTGATGGTCACGATTAGGAGGGTTAGGAAAAGATCTGCCTACTAAACAGTACGTATATCATTCTGATTACGCAATGAGTCTTATGAAATGTGGTGCAGGCTTATGTTGCTCAAGACTCTATACGCCTGTGCATGCATACAGGAGATCCATAGCAGTACGTATATGCACCAGGTCATTATGAGAACTGTGGCTGGAATCAAAGCCGTAGTCCCCAGAGGTCATTCCTGCTGCAATGATCGTCATATAGTATAGGGTTCGGGGCATGAGTGGTGGTGCCGATTACGCATCAGTTCGACATGAGCTTCCTGGACGACTCGAGCGCGACGCTGCAGGAGGCGCTGGCCTTCATCGATGCGCACACGACGTCAGAGGACAGCAGCAGCAGTCCTATACAGCGCAAGCCTCGCAAGATCGGGTATTGGCAGCGGATCAAAGCCGAGAGCGACAGTTTGCGCCAAGAGGCGACGAAGCTTGAGAAGACGTTGAGCCAGCTGCAAGCTACGGGTGCGAACCCCATGGGCAGAGACCGTCATCTGCTGTCTAGACCAAGCGCAGGAGTGGGCGTCTCTGCGCTGTTAGAGCACGAATTCCAGCGCCGTCTACAGGCAGAGAGCACGAATCAGGACCTGAAGAGCGTGATCGCTAGGAACCTCAAAGTGATCGAGACTCTATCGACGCTATCGGTCCAGGTAGGCCAGCAGTCGGATTGGCAGTCAATACCTGAAGACGTAATGTGTTTGTGAGTAAAACTAGGAGCCTGGTAATGTCTCGCCCATTCTCTCAGCGCTCGCGATTCGGTCAGACCGTCTGGAGCTCAATGTGGCGGCGATTCTAAGCCGCGTTGGCCTATTGGACGCCAAGTCGTTCCTGCATCGAACACAGCGGGAGATCGATCCACAACTTGGCTCAGTCGTGGAGATTGTTTCCAGTGTGCCATTGGCAATCAGCAAGCAAGAAACGGACGAGATTATCTGGCGGCGATTCACTGTCGACGCAGAGGTCTATGCTGCAAATCCAGTACGTGTCTTTTGCTTCCACTGTCTCTGTGCTACTGAAGCCTAAAATGTGTTTTTATGATAGCATTACACCAAGCTGGCAGTAGGGGGATTCGCGAAATCGCACTCGTCTACCTTTGCGTTCGGCGGCGAGCGCTTCAAGCTGACGTCGCACATGCTTCTGCGTCGGCGTCTAGTAATGGGGGATGTCGTGTACTTCTGGACTGCGTCGACTTCGGTTCCGAACACGGGCATTGAATTCATGGAGGAAGGTTTAATCGCAGCTCGCGATGGAGAGCCATCGTCAATCCAGCGGCCGGCGCTTTTTCAGTATTGGCATCGTATTCACGCGGAAGAGTACGCCGCTGCACACGAACGCCTGGCAACGACCGATCTCGAACTGCTGAAAGAGAGTGCAATGCGTCTGCGTAATCACCTGAGCATGAGTTACCTCCAGGCCCTGGAAAACTCGCTTGTGAGTGGGAATATTAGCGCCATATGTTATCCCTCGCTAGGCTGACTCTATTCCATTCAAAGGCTTTGCGTCGTTGTTCATTCAGTTGCGAATGATATACTGTAAATCCTACTAAGTGTTGAGGATTGCACTACGTCCGAGGTCTCGCCTTCAAGCGGTTGACATTGCAACAAAAGGCAACCGCTGTGTTCGTTATTTGCAGAGCTTGACGTACATACAGGCAAGCTCCAAAAGCGACTGAGCCTGCACTACGAGTCTCTCAAGGTCTCCATTGAATTTGTGAGCGTGCGCATGTGGGCGTGCACTCGGCTGTTGAGTGATCTCAGTGCTGCAGCACTGACGTCGGAGCAGTTACGATGATGTCTTCCACAAAGGTCCATTGCTTGCTGACGAGCGTCGATCGTTTTCAGACATCACCCGCAAAGAGGCTTTGGACTTGAGATCATAGGTTTTGTGCTAGTACTAGACCTCAAGCGACAAAAATTGGCAAGAGTTGACGCCGTCCTGCCAAACAGAGATCAGTCAGCATAAGTCGGAACACTACTGTACTTTGAAATCGACTGTCAGTGCCTATCGTTGGCGTAGATCACTGAACACGATCATGGTGACCGCTCGCACTCGTTCCGTACTAATGTACTTGGACACGGGCGCACGTTTCTGCTTCTGTAGGCAGCGATTCCGCGAGCCGGTTCATGTTGACCCTGAACGGCACGACTTCTTGACGGTCTGCCTTGGCCAAGCCTTGGTTACTGCGTTGAAGTTTCGCTAGCGCGTTCTCAATACTTGTGCCGGCAATCGCTAAGATTCTTGTAGAAGACCTCTGCGATCCGCGAGCGAAGCGAGCACACTGAGCTCAGTTTTTAAAAAAACGCAAAAATTTCAAATGGTTTTTTGTTGCTCGGAAAGCCCTGTGGGTCGCCCTCGAGCGCTGTACTACTAAAAATATGAACTCCATCACTATCAATATGTCGTCAACGAATTTCCTAGCTGTGTGTGTTTTTTAACGTCTCCATTGAGTTCTTGAGCGTGCGCATGCTGTCCTGCACTCGATTGTTCAGTGAACTGAAGATTGTTTCTTTGAGCGGATCCGACGCAGTGAGCGAGCCATTTTCTTCAAGCCGTACGCGAAGCCAGTTCTGCAGAGCAGACTTCAGCAAAGTCCCGTTTGCGCGACGCACGACGACAATAACGTCTCCCACGAAGGTCCATTGCTTGCTGGCCAGCGTCACGAACATAGTCCATACATAAATGACGCGATCCTTTTCGGTTGTCACACACAATGAGGATTTGGACTCGAGATTGTACGTCACGCGCTCGTTTTTGACCTCGAGCGACTGGAACTGGAAAGAGTCAACGCCGTACTGCCAAACAGAATGCCAAGAGACTTGTCAGCGAAACATCAGAACGCCAAACTAAAATCGCAGTCAGTACCTTCAGCTTTATCATGTCGTTTTTCTCAGCTGTGCACGGAGTCTGCGCGTCAAACGCCCTGCGCGTCAACTCGAAGCTAAAGGGTATCGACAAGCAGTACGTCGACTCGAACTGAGAGCCGTCAGGCTTGCGCTGGGACCAGGAGAAGAACGAATCGATGTGGACGAGTCCGGTGCGCCTGAGTAGGTTGTCCACGTCGTTCTGGAGCTGACGGGCGCGCAAAGACAGAGATGTTACCAGTGGTCCCTCCTCAACATCGATGTGATAGGATTTGGTTTTTAGATTGACGAGCAAGGCAAGATCCTACGCACAAAGACAGTTGTCAGAGGGAGAAAACAGAACAGCCGATTGATCCAGAATATTCGTACTGCGTTTGAGAACTTGGGCGTCAATGCGGCCTCAGACGCTTGTATCATGCTGACTTGTCTGGCCAGCAGGGCTCGCAATCGTCTGTTCACGTTCTCTGATTTGCGGCGACGCTGGTGTTCCTGCAGCATGATGAACATCCACATTGCAGCGCCTGGGCCTCGGCCTAAGCTGGTAGAACCAAGTTGAGGGTGTGCATTTGATCTGCTCTGCGCACTCTTCGCTGGGCCTAAACTGCGTTTTAATCGCTTGAGCGAGGTCTCGAGCGCTTCGGCGTCGTTTCTGAGCTGCTGCAGTTCCATCTTCACGCGTTCTGATTGCGACCGCTTCTTCTCTCTCGACGCGCTCTTGGGCTCAGCGGAGTCCCCTGTTGACACATTGCCGTCCCCAGAACTTCTGCTGGCGGTCGTCTCGGCCTCGCAGGCGTCGATGAACGCCAGCACTTCCTGCAATGCGTCCTCGCATTCGACCAGCTGCATCGCCCTAGAGTTCTGGTGGAGTTCTGGTTGAGATTACGCCCAAGAAATTGATTACGCCACGTAACGCCCGACTGCTACCACAGTTCAGTTCTGTTCTGAAGCTTCAGCAACTTTTAACTTGCTTAAAAGAACCGAAACAAGCACCTAAAGTTGTGGAGAAGATAAATCAAATTTCTGAGCCGCTTGACCGCCACCACTGTAGTTACATTTTCCCTAGGCATGTCCTTTGGAGGCCAGCGTGAGGTCCGGGGAAGTGCTTTCTTGACCAAAGCATTGGAGAGTTGCCCTTACCCTGAGAGTATAATAAAATACGGTAAAGTATGGAGACATGTAAATAAAATAAAAAAACATGCCAAGTTGTTACGAAGTTGATTGATTATGATGCAGTAACCCTGGTCGACAGACGTAAGCCTGTGATGGTGAGCACCGCCACCAAAACCATCACTCATCCACTTCAGAGGAAGGCAGAGGAACGGCCATTGATGCCGAGTCATAGTCTCACATGAGCTTCCTGGACGAGTCAAGTGCGACGCTGCAGGAGGCGCTGGCCTTTATCGATGCGCATGAGTCCTCCAGCGACAGCAGTAGCAGTGCAGACGCCAGCGCTGCAAAGCCTCATAAGCTCGGGTATTGGGAGCGAATCCGGGCAGAAGGCGACAGTCTGCGAATGGAGGCGACCATGCTCGAGCAGAGGCTCCAGCAGCTACAAGCGCAGAGCGTACAGCACTTTGACAGACAGCCGTGGTCGCTGGTTGGTGGCGACGAAGGCCAAGCAGTCGTGGAGCAAGAGTACCAGCGTCGACTCAAGGCAGAGAGCACCAAGCAAGAGCTCAAAGGCCTCATTGCACACAACAGCAATCTGATGGAGTCATTAGCTGGACTTTCTTTCCAGGTAGGACGGACCAGAGCGCACGTGTACTGAGGAACAGGTGCTGACGCTCTATGGCTGTTTGCTTGTAGTCAGACTCCGGCTACACGTCCATTCTTCTCAATCTGATAAACATTGCGATGCGAGTGGAGTCGAATGCCAAGGCGATTCTGGATCACGCAGGTCTGTCACATACCGACTCGTTTCTGTTTCGCGCTCAGCGGGAACGTGATCCGCAATTGGGCTCAGTCTTCGAGAGCATCTCCAGTACGCCGCTTGCTATCACCCCGGAGCAGGCAGATAACGCGCTCTGGCGGCGATTCTTAAACGATGCCGAGCACTCGTTTGGTCCACCAGTGAGTGTTTAAAATTCATCCTCTTGGAATGACCAGAAGAACTGACTCGTAAGCTCTTTTACCGCAGGAGATCACGGTTATTGAGAGAGGGTACACGAAAGCATTCCCCTCGACACTTCAATTTGCCGGCGAATGCTTCAAGCTCACTTCGCACATGGTTCTGCGACGGCACGTCTACCAACACTTGGTGGTATACGTCTGGGTAGCGTCAACAGCGATCCCTGGCACTAGAGTAACTCTCATCGAGGAAAGCGTGATGAGTGTACGCAGTCCAATGCAGAGCAGTTCTCCGGCAGCGACGCGGAAAGCGCTCTTCCAGTGTTGGCTTCGCATCCACTCCGAACAGAGCGACGTGTCAAACTCTAATAGCGATGTGGCAAAGATATTGGATCTTGAATTGCTGATAGAGTGCGCACTGCGAAAGCGCAGTTCATTCGATGCAAGTTACATCCAGTCGCTTGAAGCCACGTTAATGAACGAGCCCCAAAGCAGCATTGACTAGTGCGACGATCAAGCTTAATCGTAATGGTAAATATTGAACTCATCTAAATCCCCATAGCAGACACAGATATATGCCACATACTTACAGTGAAGCCAAGGGATCAAAATCCACTCTGATTTAAATAAATGCAGTGCGACGCTGCAGATTGGACGAATGAGTGAGGATTATCCAAAGACTTGAGCATCAAGCAGAACTTATAACTGATACAATATTTGCTTGTGCCTATGTAATGCGTTAAAAGTTCGTTCGTAAAGAACCTCAAAACTCAGGGTGATTTGCCAGCAAATCCAATCATCAAAATGCGAGAGCTAGAGTTCAAGGGCATTGATCGAACTAAATTCAACTCATTGTACGCGATCGGCTTCTCTCGTAACCATTGAGCAAGGTAGCTACGCTTGTAATTAAACGCACTGTCAGTTCCGTCAGCTTTTTGGTAACAGCGAAGCTGCTTGTTTATTGAGAATCAGTCCATTAATCTCAATAGCTTGTGACGGTCGGCGGTTGTGTCATAGCGTGGCTAAACTTGACCAACTGGTTTTGTAGGCGGGTGCTCAAAGAGTCCATAACGCGATCCTTCAGCGGGTCCAAGGCGCTGGGCAGCCCGAATTCCTTGAGATCTAAACGATACCAGTGCTGAATCAGCGATCCGGCGTTGGACGGCCCTGCCACATCAGCCTTCTGCACGATGATGATGCAATCTTCGACAAAAGTCCAGTGCTTGCTCGGCTCTGTGGTCAACGCCGACCAAATGTAGATGACGCGATCAGCCTGGACAACTGAGCGCATGACGTTTGTGGAGTTGAACTGGTACGTCTGCTGCTCGCACTGGAACCCAAAGGTTTTGCTGTGCCGTTCGTCAAATACATTCTGAGAATACACACATCGATAAATCACAAGCCAATAGCTCAAACCAGAGACGAGTTAACGTACTTTCCGCACTTCGGACTTCATGATTTGCTTCCAGAACGCCTGGTTCGCAGGCTCCAAGGCTAAAGGCACCGGAACGCAGCAGATGGACTCGTAGTAGACGCCAGAGCAGCTGTCAAGGTTACGCTGCGATCGAGCGAGAAGGGATTGCGCAGTGAGCAGTCCAGTGCTAGCAAGCATCTGGTCCAGGTTCAAATAAAGCTGATGCACGCGAGCTCTACATGACGACTCTGATGTATTGTCGTCGAACTGAGCCATGCGTTGCTGGGATCCATAGAGCACAAGGAGATCCTACAGGCAAAGAGAGATCAGCCGCCTTCTTCACAGGGCAGCCAGAGACACAAACACGTACTTCTTTAGTGAACTGTAACGCGAGAGCGGCCTGCGAGGCATGGATTGCAATGGTCTGCCTATGAAGAAGCTTCTTCAGCAGTCGGTTTGTGTCTTCGGTTTGACGGCGACGGCGATATTCTTCGACCACGATCTCCATCCACCTGTCGGTCCCGTGTGCCTGCAGCCTGTGGCCATCAAACTGCGCTGCCGTGCTCGGACTCCCGTTAATGACAGCCGTAACCGCCTTGTTCTCGCGTTCAGCAGACTGCTGCTTCATCCGAGCCAGTGTGGTCTCGAGCGCCTCCGCGTCGCCCCGCAGACGCTCAATCTCCGACCTCACACGCTCTCGATGCGGTCGGGAGTTGCGCTTTTTCCGCTTCACAGGTGGCGCAAAGGCCGGTTCTATCGGAGAGTCGGAGCTGAATGCGTCTATGAACGCCAGCGCATCCAGTAACGTGGCCTCAGCCTCGCACTCGCTCTCCAGCACAAGCGGCGAGCTGCTCATTTCTCCAGAAGTCAACGCTGGATTCACTAGAACAGTAGAGGCCGGTATAATACCGACTTTTCTGTGGCACTCATGAACTATAGTACCGTATTAAACCGGTATTTTATACAGTAGATCACAGTCACAAGCGACGGTCATATTTATAGTGTTACCTGCTGTTCATCATCGAGTTTTTGAGCGAGCGCATGTGCTCTCGTACGCGATTGTTGAGCGCTCGTAGAATGCATTCCTTGAGCGGATCTGACGCACTTGGACAGCCTTTCTCTTCCATCCACAACCGATGCCAGTTCTGCAACAGCGACGACGGCGAGTTTGTGCTCGCACGACGCACAATGACGATGCTATCTTCCACGAAGGTCCACGGCTTGTTGGCCAGCGACACGAGCGCCGTCCAGACGTAGATGACACGATCCTGTTCGGTTATCAGACGCAATGAGGATTTGGACGCGAGCTTGTACGTTTGCTGCGCGTGGACCACGTCAATCCAATTCAATTGGTACGCATCGACTCCATTCTACAAATGCAGTCAGCGCTAAAGTAAAAGTCATAGACAGGGCTCAATGTCGCACCTTCATCTTGTCTATGCTGCTCACAGACTTGCATGGCGTCTGAGTAGCGAATGCCTTGTACGTCTGCTCAAAACTGAATGGCACAGGCAAACAGTAGGTCGATTCAACGATAACGCCCTCGTTTCCATCGTGTTTCCGTTGGGACCAGCACAAGAACGAGTCGGCCTGGTCAAGACCGGTGCGCTTGATCACGCTTTCCACCTCCGTTTGGAGCTGGCGCAATCTCAGGGCCAGCGACTTGGCCAGCTCTCGCTCTTGATCCTCCAGAATATTGATTCTGGCGTTTTGATCCTGAAGATATACACACAAATTATTAGACGCAGCTTCTGATAACAATTGAAGAATGCTCGTACCTCATCCTTCAGCTTGGGAGCCATCGTGGCATCTGTGGTTCCCACTTCTCTGATAAGTTCGGCCAGCGTGACTCGCAGCTGGTGATTTAAAGCCTCAGACTCACGCCGCAGTCTGAATTCTTCCACTGCGATATCCATCCACGGAGTTGGGGGCTCGCCAGCACGATTCACGCTGAGATTGCTACTGCTATCGACGTCGTAGTGTGGCACTGCATTCGGTCCCCAACTGACAAGAAGCTGGTCTTTGCCTAGTTGGGCTTTGGGCTGTTGTTTCAAGCGCTTAAGTTTGATTTCCAGCGCTTGGGCATGTCTCGTGAGCTGCTCTAATTCCGACTTGATGCGCTCTGTGTGCGGCCTCTTCTTCCTTCGCGGTACGCTCTTGGGCGTAGGCGACTCGCCTGAGGACACGTCAGCGTCTCCACTATTGCTGCTGGTTGTCGTCTCGACCTCAAAGGTGTCGATGAACGCCAGCGCGTCCTGAAGCGCGTCCTCGTTCTCGATCAGCTGCATGATGTTCTCTCCACTGAGAGTATGAGAACACGTTCGGAAGGTGGTAGGGCACTCACGTGATTACGGGATTGATGGCCACGAGAGCGCAATCTGCGCTACTGTGGCTTGCGCTGCAGTTGGAGTGTTAACGCCGCTGTGTTGGAAGGACTCTATCCGTTTGGTTGTTGCAGAGCGAGTTAGCGAGCGATTACGTACTAAGAACTAGTCATTATACTCACTCAGATGTTGCTTCAGTAGTTGTGGCTCTTGCTCTGGGCAATAGGCTTGGCTGGTTCCGCAATTGATGAATATGTGATTATGATGACTTCCCCATTGCCTGCCTCAGCGCTCCGAGTCAGCGATCTGTTGTGGATTTCGCAAAACACGGAGAAATCCATAGATGTTTATAAGGCTAACCCCACCATCTTATGTGATTACGCAATGCGGAAAATACATCTAAACCGCGTGGATAAAACGTGAGTGTTCACAAGAAATTGGTCGAAAGGCCGAAATTGTGAAACAGTTATAAATCACTGCGTGTTTTGCCAATTGCCTATCTAACGTCCGTAAACAAGTCTTCTGTGGCGGTGCTCTGCCTGACGGTCTCTCGAGGAATCAGGCTCACAGGCTCCAGGCAGCGTCTGTCTTCACCTCACGTGGCTCAAAGAATGTCAAAGCGTCTGCAGCTTGACGTCGCACTGTAACTACGAACGCTTGTGATCCCACGTCTTGCGATCCTGACGGCGGTCCTCAGTTTCGCCCGCGTTTCGTGGCTCGCGTTCGCTCTTGCGCGCGAAAACCTGTCGGAACCATCACTCTTGTTCATGAGTGATGGTGTCGATTGCGAAACATTAAAAGGCTAGAGCTCCACTTGGTATGAGCTTCCTGGACGACTCGAGCGCGACGCTGCAGGAGGCGCTGGCCTTCATCGATGCGAACGAGACGTCAGAGAGCAGCGGCGGTAGCAGTCCCCTACAGTGTAAGCCTGGCAAGATCGGGTATTGGAAGCGACTCAAAGCGGAGAACGACAGGCTGCGTGACCAAGCAACGCAGCTCGAGAAGACATTGACGCACTTGCAAGCGTCTACTAGCCTGACTGGAGACCACCGCACAAATCAGAGCGTAAGCGCGATCCAAGTAGAGAGAGAACTGCAGCGCCGTTTGCAGGCAGAGAGCACGAATCAGGAGCTCAAAAGCCTGATCGCCAGGAATCTCAAGGTGATCGAGACTCTATCGACACTCTCTGTTCAGGTAGGCCAGCAACAGAGCCATTGCATCAAGACGTGCTCATTGTGACGTCCTTGTATATGCATCCAATAGGCGCCTGACAACCTCTCGCCCGTTCTCTCAGCACTCGTGAATCGAGCAAACGGCCTCAAATGCAGAGCGGTGGAAATCCTAAGCCGCGTTGGTCTGCTGGAAGCAGAATCGTTCTTGCATCGGACACAGCGAGAGATCGATCCACAATTGGGCGGTGCAGTCGTGGAGACGACATCCAGCGTTCCATTGACGATCACGAAGCACGAGGCTGACGACTCTCTGTGGCAACGATTCACTGGCGACGCAGAGGTCTATTCGGCCAATCCAGTACGTCGCATTCGTCTTAGTCACAAATTGCTGCCTAAACTGACTTTGTCTTGTTTAAAGTATGCCAAATTGGCCGTGGGCGGGTTCGCGAAATCCGTGTCATCCACGTTTGCATTTGACGGCGAACGATTCAAGCTTTCGACTCACATGCTTCTGCGTCGCCATATTGAAGCGGGCATTGCGGTTTACATCTGGACTGCGTCGTCGTTTCTTCCGAACTCGGGCATGGAGTTTGTGGAGGAAGCCCTGATTACTACACGAGATACGAAGCCATTAGAAGACAAACGACCGGCGCTGTTCCAGTATTGGTACCGCATCTATGCCCAGGAGGGCGCTTTGACTCAGGAAAGCTCACCCTCGATCGATCTTGAATTGCTGAGCGAGAGCGCAATGCGACTGCGTGGTCACATGAGCATGCGGTATCTCCAGTCGCTTGAGTTTTCGTTGATGAGTGGAACCAGCAGCGGCCTTCCCAGTTGTGAAGGGCAGAATTTAATTTAGTCCTTTGTAATAAGATCATGGAGTGAGTTGTGGAGCGAGTTCTGGGATTCAAAGCGGATCGAGATCATTGTCCACGGTATAAATGTTCTGGCTTCGAGAGCAGGCATCTGGAGACGACTTTGGAGCAGCTACTGTTCAAGGCCGCTAGCCAAAACATACGCAGCCATGAACGCTGATTCAGAGTAGTAACTCAGATGTTCGTGAAGAGAGAATACCAGCGTTGCCTTAAGACAGGGAGCAGGAACAACGGACTGAACAGCCTGATAAACGAGATATTCTGGCGATCGAGACATTAGCATCGCTTTAAGTCCAGGTAGAGTATTTCTTCATACCGAGCAGATGCAAATGGCTGTCTACGCTCGATCGTTATCATTACAGACGAACAAGGAAACCTGTGCCTGTTGTGTCAGTGCAACTGAACCAGTGATCCTGGACCGCCTGGGGCTTTTGCGCACCGACTCGCTCCTGTTCCACACCCAGCGGGAAATCGACTCGGTCGTAGGGCCGGGCCACCAATCGAGAGCGTACGGGTTTATGATGGATGTGGAGGGCATTTGACTGGCTGACGTGCTTGTTAACGATAAACGTATCCCCAGTTTATTGCAACGGATTTGTCAAGGCCTACCCGTCAACATTTGACTCACATGTTTCTCCTGCTGACGCCGCAGAAGCATGTCTGGAGTTGTAGGTCTATATCGTCCACTCTGCTTCCGACACAATGGTCAAAGAACGATTGATGATCGAGTGCGATCCTCTGCCCCAGAGGCATTTTTCGACCCAAACACAGGGGGTTATCCAGTGGTGGTATCGCATCCGTTCCGAAACGACCGACGAGTGGCGGCCAAGGTTCTCGAATAACGCCATGCCAATACGGGCATGAGCTGTATGTAGACGTGATCGTCGATGAGCCTGATAGCCAACCAGCACGAGCTGAGAGTCGGTCTTGTTGGACCTCGATTACAGTTGTGTGATCTCAATTGGATTGTGAGCAAAGTCTGTAGCTCTTTTATTTCGTTCGACGCGCTTTAATAGTAAGTATACAGTAAAGCAAAGTCATCTCAAACTCTTCATCATACAAGAGTAATTTGAAAGCATATCAATGGGGACAACCGAAAGATATATGAGGCTCTCAAGAGCTTGATTCAAATGAAGAACTGTTGAACCAATATGGAGATGCAGCAATGCGTCTATTCTGCACGGATTTGGATCACAATCTTGCCACGAGCTCGGCCAGTCTTCAGATGCTTCACGGCCTCCAAGTACTCATCGAACTGGAAGATCGAATCGATCGGGACCGTTATCTTGCCGACTTCAATCAGCTGGGAGATCTTGTCCAAGTCCTTTGCCGAGCTCTGCGTAAGCATCGCGTGGAATGTGGCACCAATGGGCGACTCCTTGAGCGTGACTTGAAGCTGCCCGATGGTCACGAACTGCCCGGTCTCCTTCTTGAGCGACTTCTGCACCTCATCGTTCCAGGTGTTGGGCTCAAAGCCGCAATCATAGATCAAATCTAACGAGTGTGGCTCAATTACGTCAGCCCACTTGGCTTTGGTGTAGTCGATCACTTCGTCAGCGCCGAGCGACTTGATGAACTCCGTGTTGCGGAAGCTGGAAGTCGCGATGACGTGCGCTCCGAGGGCCTTGGCGATTTGCACGGCGAAGACACCCGTGCCACCACTTGCTCCGATAATGAGTACCCGCTGGCCAGCCTGGAGCCTGCCAAACGTTGTGAGTGCTTGGTAGCTGGTCAATGTGCCAACTGGGACGGCGGCCGCTTCATTAAACGTCAATTTCTGGGGCTTGAGCGCGACAAAGCTTTCCTTGAGATCCAGAAATTCTGCGGCCGTGGCTAGAGAAGCGAAGTCGGCCATGGCGTAGACGAGATCACCAACCTTGAGGCGTTGCACATCCGAGCCGACTTCGACCACCTCACCACTGACATCGAAGCCGATGCGGAAAGGGTTCTCGGGTGTCGGACTGGTTGGCAAAAACCCTTTGCCGAACTCGATGAGTTTCCAATCCGCAGGGTTTAGCGCAGCGCTCGCGACCTTGATGCGAACGTTCGCGGCTGACAGCGGTCCTGGCTGCACAGTGCGGAGCTTGATGTTCGTGATCGCGTCGCCAAAGGCTTCGTAGACATAGGCCTTGTAAGC